>CAUYLG010005438.1:0-21916 GCA_963573385.1 Cacajao melanocephalus | reverse complement strand
TTGTCTTGAACCGGGGGGGATGCGTTGGCTTTTTGTGTTCTTTCCCCTGTGCCACTCCCCCCTTACAAAAAATAAAAAAAAAAAAAAAAAAAAAAAAAGGCTGGGCCCAGTGGCTCATAGCTGTAATCCCAGCACTTTGGGAGGGCTGAGGCAGGTGGATCACAAGGTCAGTAGTTCAAGACCTGCCTGGCCAACAGAGTCAAACCCCATCTCTACTATAAATACAAAAATTAGCTGGGTGTGGTGGCACCTGCCTGTAGTCCCAGCTGCTTAGGCGGCGGAGGTAGGAGAATCGCTTGAACCCAAGTGGCAGAGGTGGCAGTGAGCTGAGATCACGCCATTGTATTCCAGCCTGGGTGACCAAGACTCTGTCTCAAAAAAAAATTTTTTTTTAGACTGGGTTGCTTATAAACAACATGGATTTATTTGTCACAGTTCTAGAGGCTGGAAAGTTCAGTATGAAGATCAGTCCACAAGGACTGATCAAGATCAAGGATCAGCTAAAGTAATCCATGCTGATAGAAATTAGAATAATGGTTACTTTGGGAATTTGTGGACAGTGAAGTATTCAGTATCAAAAAAAATTAAAGACTGTGTGGCTTATAAACAACATAGATTTATTTCTTACAGTTCTAGAGGCTGGAAAGTTCAGTATCAACATGCTGGCTGATTTGATTTCTTGTGAGGGCCTGCTTCCTGGTTCATAGACAATCATCCTCATATGGCAGAAGCAGGCTAGGAGGCTCTCTGGGGTTCCTTTTATAAGTACATTGATCTCATTTATGAAAGCTCTGCCCTTATGACCTAATCACCTCTCAAAGGGCCCACCTAATACCATCACATTGGGGGCTAGAATTTCAACCTATGAATTTTGAGGGGGACACAAACATTTGGTCTCTTGTAGGCTGGGACACAGCAAGAGGTGGGGGAGAATTGTACAAAATGAGGTTGGAAAGGGAGGCAGATACCAAATCAGGTAGGTTTGGCCATATATACCTCTAATCTTTCTAACTGGGTCCCTTTTAGCTTTGCAAGCTTTGCAAATTCGATTTACCTCCTCCAAGAAGCCTTCCTGTATAATACATACCACGTTGTTCTAATTAATATTATTTATTTTATTTTTTGAGATAGGGTCTCACTCTTTCACCCAGTCTGGATGTAGTAGCCTCATCTTGTCTCACTGCAGCCTCAACCTTCTGGGCTCAAGCGATCCTCCTGCCTCAGCCTCCCAAGTAGCTGTGACTACAGGTATGTGCCACCATGCCCAGATAATTTTTGTATTTTTCGTAGAGATGAGGTTTCACCATATGCTGCCCAGGCTGGTCTTGAACTCCCAGGCTCAAGTGATCTGCCAGCCTCAGCCTGCCTAAGTGCTGGGATTACAGGCTTGAGCCACTGTGCCCAGCCAATATTACTTTTTAAATTACATTATTGTTCTAATAACTTCACTATGTAATTTATAGGCTATTCCCTCCCTCTCTTTCTTTCCTTTGCCTTTCCTTTCCTTTCTCTCTTTCTTTCTTTGTTTTCCAGACAGGGTCTTGCACTGTTGCCCAGGCTGGAGTACAAGGGTGTGATCATGGCTTACTACAGCCTCAACTTCCTGGGCTCAAGTGTTCTCCCACCTCAACCTCGAGTAGCTGAGACCACAGGCACAGGCCACCATGCCCAGCTAACTTTTTTTTTGTAGAGACAGGGTCTCCCTATGTTGCCCATGCTGGACTTGAATGCCAGAACTCAAGTGATCCCCCCTGCCTCGGCTTCCCAAAGTTCTGGGGTTACAGGTGTGAGCTACCACAGCTGGTCCTCACTCTGTTTCTTGAGCATATACATCATTTACCTACCAGATGAATGGTAGGGCCATATGTTTTCTCTTTCACCTGATCCCCCCAAGCACCCAGCATATGAGAGATGCTCTGTTGACAGTAAGAGTCTTCCTGGGCACTGTGCCTAGAAAACTTCTGAAATCTAAGCAGATAATCCCTGGGGTCCCATCTTCCTTGGCATGAGAACTGAGCCAGATCCAGGTCTTCATAAACTTGTCATGGGGCAACCAAGTGTTAACCAGAATCTGTGGATACTGTCCCAAACACCTTCCTTATCTCCACAGTCAATCTTGTGCCTCCCCGTCTCTAACCAACAGCTAAAGGGCATCCACTGCTGTTGCTAAGGCAATAAAGCTACAGCATTCAGCAGGGGACTCAGGTTGGTCAGCAGAAAAAAACCTCGCAGCTGTAAGGAGAGGAAAGGCAGCAATGCATTTCTAAGGGCCAGTGGGCCAGTGGGCCAGTTTTCATAAAACAACAAAGCAGTTGTCAGTCTTGGCTGGTCATATTGAAGGCATGTGAAGAGATTGGGCCACGGAGGAGAAGATTCCTGATGCTGTTAACAATGCAAGGATATCTTAAGGTGAGAAGCCAGAGTTTTTGACAACTTATATGTGACAAGGAGTATGCTTGTGCATGCTCCATTTTTTATAGACCTCTACCTCTCACCCTGAAATGCATATATTTTAATCTATTTACTTTAATTTTAGCAATAATATAAAACTGTATTGCTGGGCTGCTGTCATTGTCTCTGACAGATCACCCTACCACCTCAAAGGGTAAATACGGTTTTTTTTTTCATAATTTTTATACAGTAACAAGGTGAAGAACATTTTAGCTCATAAATTATTTACCAAACCTCACCGGCATAATAGGCCATGTGCATATTCATCAGGCTATCATCCATTATTCATAAGAAGTTCACTTCAACTGTTAGAAGAAAATGAGGTTGTTGATTGAAATGCTGAAGAAATGTGGGCTTTTGTACTCCCCCCATTCTCTCTCCCATCTGACTAAGTCTGGAAGTTTCCATCAAAAAATGATATTACAGGAAAAAAAAATGTTATTCCTGACAAGTGAATATGTAGATAGAGGGAAAGCAAGCGTGAAGTAGGAAATAAATGGGCAAACTCAACCACTATTCATTGAACTCAAATAATGTCCCCTGACCCCAGCTTCCACAGAAACTGTGCCCAAGGGAACCCCTTTCTTGCAACAAAAGATCAGCTTCAGCAAATCTGGTAGAGTTATTACATATACATATAATAATAATTATTTTTTGAGACAGAGTTTCGCTCAGGTTGGAGTGCAGTGGCACAATTTGAGCTCACAGCAACCTCTGCCTCCTAGGTTTAAGTGATTCTCCTGCCTCAGCCTCGAGTAGCTGGAATTACAGGCGCTTTCCTCCATGCCTGGCTAATTTTTGTATTTTTAGTTGAGACAGGGTTTCACCATATTGGCCAGGCTGGTCTCAAACTGCTGACCTCAGGTGATTCGCCCGCTTTGGGCTCCCCAGGTGCTGGGATTACAGGTGAGCCACCACACCTGGCCAGTTATTGCTTGTATTAACTAAGATACTGGTTGCATTCTACGGCTTAGGAAGTATTTATTATTATCTTATTTGACCCTCATGTCAAGTCTGTGAGGTAGGAGTAATTTTCTTTTCCCTTTTTTTTTTTTGACAGGGTCTTACTCTGTCACCCAGGGTGGAATGCAGTGTGCAGTTACAGCTCACTGCATCTTCTGCCTCTCAAGTTCAAGCGATCCTCCCACCTCAGGCTCCTGAGTAGCTGGAACTTCAAGCACACACCACGCCTGGCTAATTTTAATTTTTTTGTAGAGACAGGGTCTCCCTAAGTTACCTGGGCTGGTCTCAAACTCCTGGGTTCAAGCTATCTGCCCACCTTGATCTCCCAAAGTGTTGAGATTCCACTGTGTCTGTGGCACAGTTTTCAAGATGAGAAAACAGCCTTAGAAAACTGAGAAAGATGAGAAAACTGAGACTCACAAGTTTGTCCAATGCTGATCAGGTTATGAGGAACAGAACTAAGACTGGAACCTAAACTTCCTTCCACATCCCATGTTTTATTTATTTGTTTTTGTAGAGACAGAGTCTTACGATATTGTCTGCTCTCAATGTAGTCTGGTCTCGCACTCCTGGCCTCAAGTAATCCTCCCTGCCTCAGCCTCCCAAAGTGTTGAGATTATAGGTGTGTGTCACCATGCCTGGTCCATATCCCATACTTTTTTTTTTTGAGACAGAGTCTCACTCTGTCACCCAGGCTGGAGTGCAATGGCGCAATCTTGGCTCACTGCAACCTCTGCCTCCCGGGCTTAAGTGATTCTCCTGCTTCAGCCTCTCAAGTAGCTGGGATTCTCCTGCCTCAGCCTCCCGAGTAGCTGGGATTACAGGCATGAGCCACTATACCTGGCTAACTTTGTATTTTTAGTAGAGATGGAGTTTCTCCATGTTGGCCAGGCTGGTCTCAAACTCCTGACCTCAGGTGATCTGTCTGCCTCAGCCTCTCAAAGTGCTGGGATTACAGGTGTGAGCCACCGCACCCGGCCCACATCCTGTATTCTTTTTATTCTGTCTTACTAACTCCTCTGGATGGTAAAACCCACTATTCTCAAGATACAGGTATTTTACAGTGTTCTCTATGAACCACTGATTTTATTTTCCTTTTTTAGTATCTTTATTATTTCTGTGGACTACAAAAGCAATATAGGCTTGAAAGCACTAAACAATACAAAGTTCTGTACAATAGAGAATAACAAACATCCTAGCTATGGACAGGCAGCATATGGACTGCTGTGACTGCCAACCTCTAGAGCCACCTCCATTTCCACAGGAAAAAGTGGGAGATGTTGTGATTAGGTCAGACCCACAGATACAGCTTCAGATCTGGTCATGGTCACTTACTGGTTAATAAAAAGCCATGGTTTCCTTATTTGTAAATGGGACTAATGCCTACTTGAAGTTTTTGTGTTAAGTGAGCTAATGTATATAAAACCCAGGTGTCAGCATTTTCCTCCATTTTAAGGGTCACTTTCCTCAAGTATATTTGAAGAAGTGGAATGGGAGGCAAGGTTTGTCTCATGCCTTTCCCTCGAGTCTTCTGCCTGACCCTGTCTTCCATTCTGCCTTGGGCCACTTACTTGCCTGCTGGTCACAGCCTAGAACTCCTAGTGTGGTTCTCTCTTTTTTTTTTTACTTTTTTTTTTTTAAGAAGATGGGGTTTCACCATGTTGGCCAGGCTGGTCTTGAACTCCTGACCTCAGGTGATCCACCCACCTTGGCCTCCCAAAGTGCTAGGATTACAGGCGTGAGCCACCGTGCCCGGCTTCCTAGTGTGGTTCTCTAAATGAAAGGCACCTATATTCACAGTGGGATGCAGGTGTGAATTCTTTCCATCATGACTGCACAAAGTTGTTCTTTTAAAGTGTTGGGGGACAACTAAAGAGAATTACAATAGTGGAAAGTATTAAAACTTTGTGGGTTTTTTTTTTTTTTTTTAGACAGAGTCTCACTCTGTTGCCCAGGTTGCAGTGCAGTGATGCGATCTTGGTTCACTGTAACCTCCAACTCCCAGGTTCAAGCAGTTCTTGTGCTTCAGGCTCCTTAGTAGCTGGGATTATGGGCATGCACCACCATACACAGCTAATTGTTTGTATTTTTAGTAGAGATGGGGTTTCACCATGTTTTGTTTTGAGACAGGGTCTTGCTGCACTCCAGCACCCAGGCTGGAGTGCAGTGGCATGATTGCAGCTCACTGCAGCCTTGACCTCCCAGGCTCAAGTGATCCTCCTGCCTCAGCCTCCTGAATAGCTGGCACCATAGGCACCTGCCACTATGCCCAGCCAAACTTTTGTTTTAACTTTCCCAATAATTGAAGTGAAAAGCACCCCCAAGTTCAACCTTTATTAGGGAGTATCAGGCCTAACCTGGCTCTCTGTCCTCAGGTCTGCTTCCCTCACTAGGAACTTCTTCTACCTTCCATTCCTTCCTGGGAAGCCCCAGGCCCTGGCTTCCTCTGGTTCCTCAGCTATCCCCAGAAACACATTTCCCCAAATCTGACATATTTGGTCTAGATTCTGGATTTAAGGCTAGAGGGGTGACAGTGTGTGTGTGTCCTGGTGCAACAGGAAAAAGTACCACAGCAGCCTTGTGGGAATGAGCTTTGGCATACAGTCCCTCCAAGTAGGACTGTCTCAGGGAGGCTGGTACCCCAAGTGCTGATCCCCTCCAGACAGACAAAGATACAGATGAAGCTCTGCTCTTCTGAGTGACCTGGATAAGTTTTGGTCTCGAACTACTGGCCTCAAGCAATCTGCCTGCCCAGACTTCCTAAAATGTTGAGATTACAGATATGAGCCACTGTGCCTGATCTTTCTTTTTTTTTTTAACTTTAAAAAAAAAAAATTGCTGGGCTCGGTGGCTCACGCCTGTAATCCCAGCACTTTGGGAGGCTGAGGCGGGCGTATCACCTGAGGTCAGGAATTAGAGACTAGCGTGACCAATATGGTGAAACCCTGTCTTTAAAAAAAAATTAAAAAAAAAAAAAAGAAAAATTTATTTTTTTAGAGTCAGGGTCTCACTCATCACGCAGGCTGGAGTGCAGTCATGCGATTATAGCTCACTGCAGCTTTGCACTCCTGAATTCATTTAATCCTCTTACCTCAGCCTCCCTAGTAACTGGGACTACAGGCTTGTGCTGCCATGCCCGGCTAACTGCTTTACATTTATTATGCAGAGCAGTGTTAGTGCCTCTCCTACAAGGCTTGCCAGGAATAAGAAATGAGGGTCCTTTTTTGTGTGTGTGATGGAGTTTCACTCCATTGCCCAGTTTGGAGTGCAGTGAAATGATCTCTGCTCACTGCAACCTCTGCCTCCTGGGTTCAAGCAATTCTCACGCCTCAGCCTCCCAAATAGCTGGGATTACAGGTACATGCCACCACACCCAGCTAATTTTTGTATTTTTGGTAGAGATGGGGTTTCACCATAATGGCCAGGCTGGTCTTGAACTCCTGACCTCAAGTGATCCACCCGCCTCAGCCTCCCAAAGTGCTGGGATTACAGGTTTGAGCCACTGTGCCTGGGCCTAAGCCATATATCTTATAATAGCTATTCCCTTAATTACACAAAGACTAGATAAAGCTTTGAAAAAGTTGCTTCAAAGAAGCCAGGTATGGTGGCTCACATCTGTAATCCCAGCACTTTGGGAGGCCGAAGCGGGTGGATCACTTGAGGCCAGGAGTTCGAAACCAGCCTGGCCAACGTGGTGAAACCCTGTCTTCGCTAAAAATACAAAAATTAGCCAGGTGTGTTGGCGTACACCTGTAATCCCAGCTATTCAGGAGGCTGAGGCGGGATAATCGCTTGAACCCAGGACGTGGAGGTTGCAGTGAGCCAAGATAGTGCCACTGCGCTCCAGCCTGCGTGACAGAGCAAGACTCTGTCTCAAAAACAAAAAAAAGTTGCTTCAAGGAGTGACTAGATTCTTTCACAAAGCTCCACCTCTTTCTCTGGGCTGGGAAATAGGTTGTATTCTTCTGGTTACATAAGTGAAGAGCACAAAACATAGTAGATGTTGAATAAAGGTACATAAACAACTGTAGTCAACCTAATCAACTGGGACTAGGGTAAGCCTGTCCAACCTGAGGCCTGCAGACCACATGTGCCCAGGACGGCTTTCAATGCAGCCTAACATAAATTTGTAAACTTTCTTAAAACATTACGAGATTTTTTGGTGATATTTTGGTTTTGTTTTTAGCTCATCGACTATTGTGTTAGTTTATTCTATGTGTGGCCCAAGACAATTTTTCCAGTGTGGCTCAGGGAAGCCAAAAGACTGGATATGCCTGGACTAGGGGGCCCAGCAGGAGGAGTCAGTATCATTCTCTGAGCCCTCCTATCACAGCTTACCCATCTCCAGTGTGGTGCTTTCCAAGGGCTAGTGTAATTTTCCTTTCAGCATCTATCTTGCCCAAGGCACATTAAGATTCATTAGCTGTCGGCTGGGCGCAGTGGCTCAGGCCTGTAATTGCAGCACTTTGGGAGGCTGAGGCTGGCTACTCCCTTAGCCCAGGAGTATGAGGCCAGCCTGGGCAACAGGGCGAAACCCCATCTCTACAAAAAATACAAAAATTAGCTGGGCATGATGGCACACACCTATAATCTCAACTACTCAGGAGGCTGAGGCAGGAGGATGGCCTGAGCTTCTGAGAGCAAGGCTGCAATGAGCCATGATTCTGTTACCAGATTCTAGCCGGGGTGACAGAGTGAGACCCAGTCTCAAAAAAACAAACAAAAAAAAAGGCTGAGCGCAGTGGCTCACGCCTGTAATCCCAGAAATTTGGGAAGCTGAGGTGGGTGGATCACTTGAAGTCAGGAGTTGAGAACCAGCCTGACCAACATGATGAAACCCCATCTCTACTAAGAATACAAAAATTAGCCAGGCATCATGGCAGGACCTGTAGTCCCAGCTACTCAGGAGGCTGAGGCAGGAGAATCACTTGAAACCAGGAGGTGGAGGTTGCAGTGAGCCAAGATCTTGCCACTGTACTCTAGCCTGGGCAACATGGCAAAACTATGTCTCAAAAAAAAAAGAAAGAAAACAATTCATTAGCCATCATCTTTGGCTTTTCCCTTTTCCTCACCACAACATTTGTCTTTTTTTTTTTTTTAAACAGTCTTACTGAGATATAGTTAGTTGACAAAAAATAAACTGCTCATGTTTAAAATGTATACCTGGCAGGGCTCAGTGGCTCACACCTGTTAATTCCAGCACTTTGGGAGGCCGAGGTGGGCGGATCACCTGAGGTCAGGAGTTTGAGACCAGCCTGGTCAACATGGTGAAACCCCAGCTCTACTAAAAATATGAAAATTAGCCAGGTGTGGTGTCAGGCACCTGTAATCCCAGCTACTCAGGAGACTGAGGCAGGCAGAAGAATCACTTGAATTCGGGAGGCAGAGGTTGCAGTGAGCTGAGATCACGCCACTGCACTCCAGCCTGGGTGACAAAGCGAGACTCTGTCTCAAAAAAAAAAAAAAAAAAGGTACCCCCATGAAACCATCACCACCATCAAGGCAACAAGCATATATTCATCAGTCCCAAAACTTTCCAACATTCCATTTGTAATCTCCCTCCTGCTCCTCCCGCTTCCCTTCACAGCAACTGCTTATCACTCTAGTTTGTATTCCTAGAATTTTATATAAATGGAATCCAAAGGGCACAGTGACACATGCCTATAGTCCTAGCTACTTGAGAGGCTGAGGTGGGATGATTGCTTCAGCCCAGTTCAAGGCTGCAATGAGCTATGATCACACCTATGCACAGCAGCCTGGGTAATATAGCAAGATCCCATATCTTAAAAAAAAAAAAAAAAAAAAAATCCTATAGTATGTATTCTTATTTTAAAAATCTGCATCTTTTACTGAGCATATATTATCCATGTTGTTTTGTGGATCCATAGTTTATTCCCTTCTACCATATAGCATTAAATTTGTTTATCCATTCACCTATTCGTAGAAATTTTCATTGCTTCTGCTTTTCAGATATGACAAATAAAGCTGTTATAAATATCCATGTATAAGTCTTTGTGTGCTCATGTGCTTTCACTTCTCTTTGGTAAATACCTAGGAGTGGAATGGGTAAATCATTTGGTATATGTATGCCAAACTGTTTTCCAAAGTGGTTGCACCATTTTATTCTTTTTTTCACTTTTTTTTTGAGATGGAGTTTCACTCTTGTTGCCCAGCCTGGAGTACAGTAACACAATCTCGGCTCACTGCAACCTCCACCTCCTGGGTTCAAGTGATTCTCCTGCCTCAGCCTCTCAAGTAGCTGGGATTAAAGATGTGTGCCACCATGCCCACTAATTTTTGTATTTTTAGTAGAGATGCGGTTTCACCATGTTGGTAAGGCTGGTCTTGAACTCAGGTGATCTGCCTGCCTTGGCCTCCCAAAATGCTGGGATTATAGGCGTGAGCTACCACACCCGGCTCTGTCTTTTTTTCTTAGGACCAGCAGTTTGCCCTGACAGAGGTTGTACCATTTTAGATTTTAAACAGAAGTGTGTGAGAATTTCACTTGCACCACATCCTCTCCAACACTTGATGTGGTCAGTCTTCTTTTATGCTTTTTAATTTTTAAAAATGTAAACTGGGATAGGGTCTTACCATGTTGCCCAGGCTGTTCTTGAACTCCTGAGCTCAAGTGATCCTCCCAAAGTGCTAGGATTACGGCTGTGAGCCACTGTACCCTGCCCAGTCTTCTTAATATTAGCCATTGTAATAGGGAAGCCAACATTGTTTTAATTTTTTGACAAGGTAAGTATTCACATGGTTCATTTTTTTTTTTTTTTAGACGGAGTCTTGCTCTGTCTCCCAGGCTAGAGTGCAGTGGCACAATATTGGCTCACTGGAACCTCTGCCTCCTGGGTTCCAGCGATTCTCCTGCCTTAGCCTCCTGAGCAGCTGGAATTACAGGTGTGTGCCACCACACCCAGCTTATTTTTGTATTTTCAGGAGAAACAGAGTTTCACCATTTTGGCTAAATGGGTCTCAAACTCATGATCTCAGGTGATCCACCCACCTCAGCCTCCCAAAGGGTTGGGATTATAGATGTGAGTCATCGCAAACCTGGCCTCAATTTTTTTTTTTTTTGAGACAGGATCTTGCTATGTCATCCACGCAGGAGTGCAGTGGTGTCATTATCCTCACTGTAGCCTTGAACTCTTGGAGTCCAGTGATCCTGCCACCTCAGCCTCCCAAGTAGTTGGGACTATAGGTATGAGCCACCATGCCAGGCTAATTGATGTGGTTTTTTTTTTTTTGTGACAGAGTCTTGCTCTGTTGCCCAGGCTGGAGTGCAATAGTGTGATTGGCTCATTGCAACCTCTGCCTCCCGGGACCAAGCGATTCTCCGGCCTCAGCCTCCTGAGTAGCTGGGATTACAGGCACCCGCCACCACGCCCAGCTAATTTTTTGTAGTTTTAGTAGAGAAGGGGTTTCACCAGGTTGGCCAGGTTGGTCTCAAACTCCTTATCTCAGGTGATCCACCCACCTCGGCCTCCCAAAGTGCTGGGATTACAGGCATGAGCCACAGTGCCCAGCAACTGATGTATTTTTGTATGTGTGGAGATGGGGTGTTGTTATGTTGCCCAGGCTGATCTCAAACGCCAGGCCTCAAGTGATCCTCCTGCCTTGGCCTCCCAAAGTGCTGGGATTATAGGCTCAAATATTTTTATTTTCTCCTCCTCCTCCTCCACCCTCAAATATTTTTAAAAATCTAAAAAGTATATAGTGAAAAATCTCACTTCCACCTTTATCTCACATTCTCTACTCTCTCTCCCCCTTCTGTAATCACTTTTATAGGTATTTTGTGTATCCTTCCAGAATTTCTTTACTCAAATTCTAATGAATATTCTTGGTTTTCCTGTTCTTTGACATAAAAAGTATTACATTGGCCAGGTGTGGTGGCTCACACCTATGATCCCAGCACTTTGGGAGGTGAAGGCGGGCAAATCTCGAGGCCAGAAGTTGGAGACCAGCTGGCCAACATGGCAAAACCCTGTCTGTACTGAAAATACAAAATTAGCCAGGTGTGGTGGTGCACACCCGTAATCCCAGCTACTTCGGAGGCCGAGGCACAAGAATCACTTGAACCTGGGAGGTGGAGGCTGCAGTGAGCCAAGCTCATACCACTGCACTCCAGCCTGGGTGACAGAGTGAGACTCTGTACTAAAATAAAAAAAAATAAAAAAAAATGTGTTATACTAAGCATATGATTTTCAATCTTCCTGTTTTCATTTAAAAAACACCTTGAAGTACTTTCTCTCTCTCTCTCTCTTTTTTTTTTAAATAAAGACGGGGTTTCACCATATTGATCAGGCTGGTCTTGAACTCCCGACCTCATGTGATCCGCCTGCCTTGGCCTCCAAAGTGCTTGGATTACAGGTGGGAGCCACCACACTTGGCCAGTACTTTCTCATTCTCTGTTGCAGCCACATAGTATTTTATTGTATGGATGTACCAAGATTTATTTTACCTGTTTCCTACTGATAGAAATATGGGTTGTTTCTAATATTTTGCTATTACAAAAATACTGCAATGAATACCTTTATATATATACAATGTTTCTCATGAGTGCAAATATATCTGTAGAATCAGTCTCATTATTGGGAATGGTGTATTTACAAGTTTGATGGATATTGCCAAATTAACCTTATAGGATTTGTATCAATTTTCACCCACATCACCATTAAATTAGAATGTCTGCTTATCCAAAGCCCTGCAAATAGAGTAATGTTAGCAAACGTTTGGACTTTTGCCAATCTGATAATGGTATCTGTGGGGTTTAATTTGCCTTCTGATCATGACTCAGGCTGAACTTCATTTCACATGTTAGGAAGCCATTTGTTTTTCCTTTTCTGTGAATTGTCTGTCTGTGCCATTTGCTATTTTTTTCTAATGGTTGGTCATACTCTTACTGATTTCTAAAAGTTCTTTACAAAAAGCAGGAAGATTAGCTCTTTGTGATGTAAATTACAGATATCTTTTTCTAACTTGTCATTTGACTATATGGAGTTTTGACTTTGTAGAGTTTTTGTCCCTGACATTAGTCCTGGAATTAGTCCAATTGTTTCTGCTTCCTGAATGTTTCTGGAATTCCCCTACTTCTCTCTACTGTACTGCCACTTCCCTAGGCCAGTCTGCCATCATCACACTTAAATGACTAAATTGAACATACCTCCACTCTTGCCCCTTCTCTAACCTTTTTTTTTTTTTGAGACAGAGTTTTGCTCTTGTCATCCAGGCTGGAGTGCAGTGGTGTGATCTCGGCTCACAGCAACCTCCACCTCCCAGGTTCAAGCCATTCTCCTGCCTCAGCCTCCCAAGTAGCTGGGATTACAGGCATGTGCCACCATGCCCAGCCAATTTTGTATTTTTAGTAGACATGGAGTTTCTCCATGTTGGCCAGGCTGGTCTCAAACTCCTGACCTTGGGTGATCCACATGCCTCAGCCTCCCAAAGTGCTGGGATTAGAAGTGTGAGCCACCATACCTGGCCCTTCTCTAACCTATTCTATATTCTGTGGCCACCAAAGGGACTTTTCCTTTTGTAAGACAGCCTCTGTCACCCAGGCTGGTGGAGTGCAGGTGTGACCACAGCTCATTTCAACCTCAACCTCCTGGGCTCAAGTAATCCTCTCATTTCAACCTCTCGAGTAGCTGGGACCACAGGTGTGTGCCTCTATGCCTGGTTAATTTTTTATAAATTTCTTGCAGAGATGGGGTTTCACCACATTGCACAAGCTGGTCTTGAACTCTTGGGCTCAAGCAATCCTCTTGCCTTGGCCTCCCAAATTGTTGGGATTACAGGTGTGAGCCACTGTGCCTGGCCCAGAGGCATTTTTGTAAAATAAGAACACAGCCAGGAGCAATGGATCATGCCTGTAATCCCAATAGTTTGGGAGGCTGAGGCAGGAGGATTGCTTGAGGCCAGGAGTTCTAGACTACTCTAGGCAACAAAGTGAGACTCTGTCTCTACAAAAAAACTTAAAATTAGCCAGGCATGGTGGCAAGCAACTGCTGTCCCAGCTACTCAGGAGGCTGAGGTGAGAGGATGAACTGAGACCAGGAGTACAAGGTTGCAGTGAGCTGTGACTGCAGTACTGCACTTCAGTTTGGGTGATAGAGCAAGACCCTATCCCAATCAATCAGTCAAACAAAAACAAGATCATATCACTTTCCGGCTTGGCATTCTTCAGTGACTAACTAGTGCCCTTAGCATAGAATCCAGTATCTTCACATGGGATCTTACATGGGCTCTAAGGTGTCCCTGCAAGGTCTGGCTCACAAGTCTTCTGTGTCATCTCTTACCAATCCCCTTACCAGTATGCTCTGGCTACACCAAACTGTTTCATGCCCTCCCGCCATAAGCCCTCCTACCTCTAGGCCTTTGCATAAGCAGTTCCCTCATCCAGGAACCCTCTTCATTTGCTTAACTTTCACTCACCCTTCAGATTTCATCTCAAACATCACTTGCACCCAGGAAACCTTCCCTGACAACATCAGAATAGAATAGGTGCCTCACCTATGTGTTCTTCTAACACCCCATGCTGTCCTTATGTCAGCACCAATCATACTATGTTATCATTATATGTTCACTTTTCTGTCTCTCCCATTAGGTAGACCGTAAATTCCAGAAGAGTAGGGACTATACCTGTCTCTTCATTATTATTTCCCTAGTGCCTGTCACAGGGCCCAGCACGTAACAGGTGCTCAAAAAATATTTGTTAAATTAAAGCAAGAAAGCATGTTTGATGACTAAATAAACATCTTTGTCTTGTTGGGGGACCCATGAGAATGAAGAAAATGTCAAAGTTTGATTCCTGTCCAAGAAAGCACCTAGTTACTACTAATTTTTTTTTTTTTTTTTGGTAGAGACAAAGTCTTATGTTGCCTAGGCTGGTTTTGAACCCCTGGCTTGAGCAATCCTCCTGCCTAGGCCTTCCAAAGTGTTGGGATTATAGGTGTGAGCGGCTGCACCTGGGATTATAGGTGTGAGCGGCTGCACCCAGCCACCATTTACTTTCTTTTTTTTTTTTTTTTTAAAGACGGGGTTTCATCATGTTGGTCAGGCTGGTCTTGAACTCCCGACCTCAGGTGATCCACCCGCCTTGGCCTCCAAAGTGCTTGGATTACAGGGATAAGCCACCACGCCTGGCCACCATTTACTTCTTAATTCTACCTGCCAGAGAAAAGAGTAGCTTGGAACTCTTTCATTTTTGTTGGTAATCTCATTTGGTTTTGCCCTGGTTTTCCCAATGCCCAGGTCCCACTGTGACAAGCAAAATACCCAACACCAGGTAAAGTAGGCTCTAACCAATCTGAGGGCAGCTTACATGAGACAGAGCTAGGCCTAGGAAAGTTCCTGGGTTCTAAGAGCTAACCCTTTAATCATTGGACAATGGAGGTGGAAGTATCGCTCGAGGCCAGGAATTCAAGACCAGCCTGGCCAAACACAGTAAGACCCTGTCTCTGTATTAGAAAATGAGGCCGGGCCTGGTGGCTCACGCCTATAATCCCAGCGCTCTGGAAGGCTGAGGCAGGCGAATCACCTGAGGTCAGGAGTTTGAGACTAGCCTGGCCAACATGGTGAAACCTTGTCTCTACTGAAAGGACAAAATTAGCCAAGCATGGGGACGGGCACCTGTAATCCCAGCTACTCGGGAAGCTGAGGCAGAAGAATTGCTTGAACCTGGGAGGCGGAGGTTGCAGTGAACCGAGATCACGCCACTGCACTCCAGCCTGGGCGACAGAGTGAGACTCCATCTCAAAATAAATAAATACATAAATTTTTTTTTAAAAAGAAAAACACTTAATCGCTGCCTAAAGGATGCCATCTTTGCTCTTAAGGATAATTAAGTTAGCAAGCAAAGCCATACACAAAGAAAATATACACAAGGTATCATACAGGTCACCAGGGCCACAAGCACTCCATGGGTACTGCGAGTATGTCAGTTTCAGTGCAGCTGTTGCGGACAGTATGGAAACCAAAACCCCTTCCTGTAGGTGAGAAAGGCAGCGACACACGGGAGGACCGGCCGACAGCCTGTCCTGGAGCAGACAGGGCGGTGAAGATTCCAGTGCGGGTCTCATTCACGAAAGGATACATGTGAGCTGGACTGGCAAAATAAACCTTAACGGAGCTAGCTGAAGCTTAAGTTGGGCTTGGAGGGGAGGGACGCATGATAAACAAAGGTTTGGGGAGCCAATTTCAGGCAGTGCGAGAAATTTGGAGAAATCTAGCCCCTAGCGGAAGGCTGCCAATGTGAGGTGACCTTGAGTGAATGCATGTAGGTGGAAAAAAGTTCCGGGGAATGCTAGCACCGTTCTTCCGCCGAGCGCCCAACAGAGCTGAAGACAATACCTGCGTTTGGTTTTTCTCCAGCTGAGGGACATCGGTAGGGGGTGAAGGACAGGAACGAGCAGGGGGTAGGGCCAAGACAAGTGGGTGGGACCGCGCGGACCCTCCCGCAGTCGACTGGAAGCCCGGCGCAGGGGCGGAGTTTCCGGCGGCAGCACCACTTGGGCGTCGGGTGACGCTAGGCGGACGGACCATCACGTGACACGGAAGTGGCTCCGAACAGGAAGAGGACGAAAAAAATAACCGTCCGCGACGCCGAGACGAACCGGACCCTCAGCCATCATGAACAGCAAAGGCAAGGAGAGAGGGCGGTAGAGGCCGTTGGGGGAAGTACTGCTGGCCCAGAGCGAGCGGGTCCGGAGCCCAGGGTTACCAAACGCCAGGCTTGGGGTGGGCTGCGCCGCGCTCCTCGGCCGGCCGCAGCCCAGGGGGCTACGCCTGACGCCTTCGTCATCCCAAAATTACAGCTGCTCGCTGCCTCCAGGCCCTTTCCTCCATAAACTCTGTGGCGCAGTTTGGAACTGCGGGCTCGGGTGGTGGGGGGGCTTGACATGATGGGCATCCACAAGAGCAAATAGAGCGTTAGCGCAGGCATTCGCATAGGCCAATGGAGAGCCGGCGGAGGCGGGGCGCCGAGCTCCGGAACCCCCCGGCAGGGCCCGAACTTAACTAGTGAGTTGCTGGAGTTGATGCGTGGGCCGGGGCCTCGGATGTGTCTTTTCTCTTTTCCTTCGCACCCCGTCACCCTTCGCTGGCGGGATCAGAATGTCTCTCCTTTTCTGTGATCGTACCAGTGTTTCTGTCAGAACATGATTCCCATAACCCAGGAATAGGTTGAGGGGGCAAAAAAGGAATAGAAAAAAAAAAACCCAAACGTGATTCCCGGCTTTTCCAGTGAGGACATTCCTCCTCACCCTTCAGCCCTGCACTTTTTTCCCAGTCTCACGGTTCACTTCCATTATTCACACCCTTTGTTTGGAAGTCGACCTTGAATAGTAATCTGTAAGAAAAACAAGAACTACTGTTACCCACGAAGTCTAGGGTGGTTGTAGACAGGTTGTGGAGACTACCTAGAGCAGAGGCATCCTTGGTACGCCAGAACAGCAGCAGGCCAGAACCTCAGGAACAGGTGCCCAGACCTGTCCTGCATTCCAGACGGAACTTGGGCCCAGCTAGACTTTCCCCTTACATCGGTATGTTAGTAAAGGCAGTGAGCAGTGCCTTTCCTGGGGGGTCAGAATCCAGCACCTTCCATTATAAGGGTACAAAGACAACGCATATTTTCTTAGTTCCAGGAATCAGGCCCTCTGGGCAGACTATTTGCAAATCCCCTTCCACTTGCTCCTACTAAGTTAGCTACCCAATAATGACCTTCATTTTGGTAGCTCTGTGAAGTAGGCAACCTGCATTTGTTTCTTGTCTTCCAGGTCAATATCCAACACAGCCAACCTACCCTGTGCAGCCTCCTGGGAATCCAGTATATCCTCAGACCTTGCATCTTCCTCAGGCCCCACCCTATACTGATGCTCCACCTGCCTACTCAGAGGTGTGTCCAGTTTGCCATACTTGAGCTAGCTGAGAATTCTCTTAGAGTGGTCCTTTAGTCCTTGGCTAAGTCTGACTTCACATGTTTACTCTTCACAAACAGAACAAAATGCTCACATGAATAATCTAAAACACTATCATTTGGCAATTTTTGTCGGAGTTGAAAGTGCATTATTTGATGATTTTGTGTTATTTGGCACCAGCTGAGGTACAGGAGATGAATTTGCATTCTGTGATCCCAACCTTAGCTTTAGCAGGAAGTGATCCAGGAGAATATTGAAGGCCAGTGGAAAGGCAGCTTGTGTAATCTCACAAAAAGTATAACCTGCAAAACCAGCACAAGGAGAATTAAGAATTGGCTTATTTTAAGACAATTCTTTAAGTGCCAGGAAAAAAAGAATTGGCTTATTAAAGAGATCTCAAATAGGAATGTCATAAAGTAACATTTTGCCTTCTCTTCTGCCTCTTCTAGCTCTATCGTCCGAGCTTTGTGCACCCAGGGGCTGCCACGGTCCCCACCATGTCGGCTGCATTTCCTGGAGCCTCTCTTTATCTTCCCATGGCCCAGTCTGTGGCTGTTGGGCCTTTAGGTTCCACAATCCCCATGGCTTATTATCCAGTTGGTCCCATCTATCCACCTGGCTCTACAGTGCTGGTGGAAGGAGGGTATGATGCAGGTGCCAGATTTGGAGCTGGGGCTACTGCTGGCAACATTCCTGTGAGTATGACCTCATCAGAAAAAACTCAGCCCTTGTGTATATTTTAACTTTCTGAAATAACTTCATATTCCTTCTGTCACCATTCCTGGATGATAGTCACCAGTGTTGGTGCAACTACTGACATCCAGTACTCAGGCAGAAAGTGTTTGCGGGGGCAGGAGAGCTGTGGCAAGTAACATCTCACTGGGGACTGAGTGAACCTGATTCTTTTGTTTTCATGTCTATCAAGTCCTGCTTGCTGCTTTTCCAGTTTATTTTGGTACGCTGAACTGGTCTAGTAATGCTCCTTATTCATTCCGTAAGTGTTATTCAATATTTGCCATCAGGTTGGTGTTGTACTAGGAACCCTGATGATGAAAAAGTAGAATGTATAATCTCTAGTAGGGAGCTTTTAGAAAGATAGTACCAATTTTCGTTATCATTTTCTCCTACTTAATTCCCCAGTGCATGGGATTTAGAGCCCAAACGGTCATTGCTAAGACCATCTACTCAGTAACTACATGCTAGAGATGAGGTGAGTATGTGTCATTAGAGAGCCTTCAGTCATCCAGTAGTTTATTCAAAAACTATGTAGGGGCTGGGCTCAGTAGCTCATGCCTGTAATCCGAGCATTTTGGGAGGCCGAGGTGGGTGGATCACCTGAGGTCAGGAGTTTGAGACCAGGCTGGCCAACATGGTAAAACCCGGACTCTACTAAAAATAAAAAAGTAGCTGGTGTGGTGGCGGGCACCTGTGATCCTAGCTACTTGGGAGGCTGAGGCAGGAGAATGGCTTGAACCCAGGAGGCGGAGGTTGCAGTGAGCTGAGATCACTCCAGTGCACTCCAGCCTGGATAACAGAGTCAGACTCTGTCTCAAAAAAAAAAAAAAAAAAAATAGCTGGGCATGGTGGCAGGCGCCTGTAATCCCAGCGACTTGGGAAGCTGAGGCAGGAGAATTGCTTGAACCTGGGAGGCAAGGTTGCAGTGAGCCGAGATCCCGCCATTGCACTCCAGCCTGGATGACAAGAGTGAGACTCCATCTCAAAAAAATAAAAATTAAAAACTATGTAGGGCCCCTGTGGGATTCTAACATGGACCTGGCACCCTGTCCCTGTTTTGGAAATGTGAGTAGGGCAGTGGTTCCCTACCCTTGAAATGACTGTTGGTCTGGCCTGTTCATATTCACAAGGTAGTCCTAGGCTTCATCTTAGAGCCGGAACCCTTCAAATGAGTGGTAGGCCCCCTTTCCTGTTTTTTATCTTTGGGTTCACAGAAAATACAGACCTACTTTAGAACTCAAATTGATGGCAGAACTAGCTCCTGAAAATGCAGTTAGCACATTGCCGTATCCTAACAGGCCTTTGTTTCTCCTGTGTCCCCTTCCCTTATATTAGCCTCCCTGTGCCCATTCTATTATGTCCTTTCTTTTCAGCCTCCACCTCCTGGATGCCCTCCCAATGCTGCTCAGCTTGCAGTCATGCAGGGAGCCAACGTCCTCGTAACTCAGCGGAAGGGGAACTACTTCATGGGTGGTTCAGATGGTGGCTACACCATCTGGTGAGGAACCAAGGCCACCTTTGTGCCGGGAAAGACATCATATACCTTCAGCACTTCTCACAATGTAACTGCTTTAGTCATATTAACCTGAAGTTGCAGTTTAGACACATGTTGTTGGGGTGTCTTTCTGGTGCCCAAACTTTCAGGCACTTTTCAAATTTAATAAGGAACCATGTAATGGTAGCAGTACCTCCCTAAAGCATTTTGAGGTAGGGGAGGTATCCATTCATAAAATGAATGTGGGTGAAGCCACCCTAAGGATCTTCCTTTAATTTCTCTGGAGTAATACTGTACCATACTGGTCTTTGCTTTTAGTAATAAAACATCAAATTAGGTTTGGAGGGAACTTTGATCTTCCTAAGAATTAAAGTTGCCAAATTATTCTGATTGGTCTTTAATCTCCTTTAAGTCTTTGATTTATATTACTTGTTATTAAATGGAACGCATTAGTTGTCTGCCTTTTCCTTTCCATCCCTTGCCCCACCCATCCCATCTCCAAACTTAGTCTTCCGTTTCCTCCCGCCAGTCTCCATTGAATCAGTGGTGCAGGACAGAAAGCCAGTCAGACTAATTTCCTTCTTTCCTCGCACTTCTCCCCACTTATCATCTTTTAACTAGTCTTTCACAAGGATCCTCTGAAACCCCCTCTGTGCCCCAAGCAAGCACAGATCCCATTACTTCTGCTTTCATATCTCCTCAGGCAAAAGTGGAGGGTGCTTTTTGGGCCCTCCTCATAGGTTGTCTCTGCATACACAAACCTAACCCAAATTTGTTTTGGTGCCAGAAAAACTGAGCTATGTTTGAACAAAGATATCGTGCAGACCGTACTGTGAACAACAGTTGGTTTAAAATACGAGAGGCAAGGAGGAGGATGCATTTCAAAAGCCTGATTGATGTGTTTAGAGCCAAATTAAGAGGAGTTTTCAGATCAAAAATTGGTTACCATTTTTTTGTCAAAGTGTCTGATGCAGCCACTCATTCAGCTCCCCAAAATTCCTAGACTGGGTTAATAGGGTCATATTGTGAATGCCTCACTACAAAATGACTTGAGTCCAGTGAAATCTCATTAGGGTTAAGAATATTTCAGGGATCCTTTAATGTTTTTTGTTTTCTGAAATTGGATTTTATTTTATTTTATCTTATAATTTCAGTTCATCTAAATTGTGTGTTCTGTACATGTGATGTTTGACTGTACCATTGACTGTTATGGAAGTTCAGCGTTGTATGTCTCTCTCTACACTGTGGTGCACTTAACTTGTGGAATTTTTATACTAAAAATGTAGAATAAAGACTATTTTGAAGATTTGAATAAAGTGATGAAGTTGCATTACACCTCACTGCAAGGATTCTTTACTTAGCTTGTTTTTAGATTTCTTCTATATATATCTTTTTTTTTTTAAATGGCATTTTAGGTTTTGGGGTACATGTGAAGAACATGCAAGATTGTTGCATAGGTACACACATGGCAGTGTGTATATCTTTATATCCCATCTAGAATTCAGCTAGGTGCTGCTGCTGCTGTTTCCTTTGATAAAGCTTTGAAATAAAGGCAGGAGTACAAGCCTAAGACTTGACCGTTTTCATGAATTCCATTCCAGATGTTCAACTTTTCATCATTTTACTTTCTAACCTCTTTCAAATTCTGGAATTTAGGACCTAAACTTAGAAATGAGGGAACTATTGATTCTCCTAACTACCTCTAAAGTTTGGCTTGAAAATGTTCTGGTATAGCAATTTGTATACGTTCAGGATGACCTCCAGTTTCTCCAATGTTCTATGTGGAGAAATACTGAAAACTCATGGAATCTAGGCTGCCAAGATAGATTTCTCAGCTTATATATTTATTTTTGAGACGGGGTTTCTCTCTGTTGCCTAGGCTGGAATGCAGTGGCACAATCTTGGCTCACTGCAACCTCTACCTCCCAGGTTCAAGCGTTTCTCCTGTTTCAGCCTCCTGAGTAGCTGGGATTACTGGCGCCTGCTACAACACCTGGCTAATTTTTGTATTTTTAGTAGAGAAGGGGCTTCACCATGTTGGTCAGCCTGGTCTCAAACTCCCGATCTCAAGTGATCCGCCCGCCTCCGCCTCCCAAAGTATTGGGATTACAGGCATGAGCCACTGCACCCGGCCAGATTCTTCAGCTCTTGGTCTTACCTTGGTTGGGTTTGAGCTTGGACAACGGTGGCAATTCATTAAAACTTCAAAGGAGACCTAGCTTAATTCCAAAGTGAACAATATCTGACGAGCTAATAATTTATACCAAAATGTGCCTTTTAAACATAACTCATTTTGAGACTAAGCAAAATCTAAGAAGCCTCTTGGCTTGATTCTGAGGATACATTGGGAAAGGTC
>CAUYLG010005435.1:0-20331 GCA_963573385.1 Cacajao melanocephalus | reverse complement strand
TCTAGAGGAAAATTTATAGCAATAAATGCCCACATGAGAAGCAAGGAAAGATCTAAAATCAACACCCTATCATCAAAATTGAAAGAGCTAAAGGAGCAAGATCAAAAAAACTCAAAAGCTAGCAGAAGACAAGAAATAACTAAGATCAGAGCACAACTAAAGGAGACAGAGATGCAGAAAACCCTTCAAAAAAATCAATAAATCCAGGAGCTGGTTTTTTGAAATATCAACAAAATAGACAGACTTCTAGCCAGATTAAATAAAAAAGAAAATAGAGAATAATCAAATAGATCCAATAAAAAAACAATAAAGGGGATATCACCAGAGACAGAAATACAAACTACCATCAGAGATCGCTACAAACAACTCTATGCACATAAACCAGTAAACCTGAAAAAAAAACAGATAAATTCCTGGACACTTGTACCCTCCCAGGCCTAAACCAGGAAGAAGTTGAAACCCAGAATAAACCAATAACAAGGGCTGAAGTTGGGGCAGCAATTAATAGCCTACCAACCAAAAAAAGCCCAGGTCCAGATCGGTTCACAGCTGAATTCTACCAGACATACAAAGAGGAGATGGTATGACTCCTTCTTCTGAAACTATTCTAAACAATCCAAAAAGAGGGAATCCTTCCCAAATCATTTTATGAAACCATCATCATCCTGATACCAAAGCCTGGCAGAGACTCAACAAGAAAAGAAAACTTCAGGCCAATATCCATGATGAACATAGATGCAAAAATCTTCAATAAAATACTGGCAAACCGCTTGCAACAGCACATCAAAAGCTTATCCATCACAATCAAGTAGGCTTCATCCCGGAGATGCAAGGCTGGATCAACATAAACAACACTATAAATGTAATTCACCACATAAACAGAACCAAAGACAAAAACTACATGATTATATCAATAGATGCAGAGAAGGCATTTGACAAAATTCAACAGGACTTTATGTTAAAAACTCTCAATAAACTAGTTATCAGTGGAACGTATCTCAAAATAATAAAAGCTATTCATGACAAACCCACAGCCAATATCATACTGAATGGGCAAAAACTGGAAACATTCCCTTTGAAATCTGGCACTAGACAAGGATGCCCTCTCTCACCACTCCTATTCAATATAGTCTTGGAAGTTCTAGCCAGAGCATTCAGGCAAGATAAAGATAAAAGGGTATGGAATTAGGAAAGGAGGAAGTCAAATTGTCTCTATTTGCAGACGACATGACTGTATATTTAGAAGACTCCATCATCTCTGCCCAAAATCACCTGAAACTGATAAGCAAATTCAGCAAAGTCTCAGGATACAAAATCAATGTGCAGAAGTCACAAGCATTCCTATACACCAATTACGGACTTAAAGAGAGACAAATCAAGAATGAACTGCCATTCACAATTGCTACAAAGAGAATAAAATACCCAGGAATACAACTAACAAAGGATGTAAAGGACCTCTTCAAGGAGAACAACAAACCACTGCTCAAGGAAATAAGAGAGGACAGAAACAGATGGAAAAACATTCCATACTCATGGTTAGGAAGAATCAATATTGTGAAAATGGCCATACTACCCAAAGTAATTTATAGATTCAATGCTATCCCCGTCAACCTACCTATGACCCTCTTCACAGAACTGGAAAAAAAACACCTTAAACTTGATATGGAACCAAAAGAGAGCTTGCATAGCCAAGTCAATTCTAAGCACAAGAGCAAAGCTGGAGGTATCATGCTACCTGACTTCAAACTATACTACAAGGCTACAGAAATCAAAACATGGTACTGGTACCAAAACAGAGATATAGACCAATGGAACAAACAGAGGCCTTGGAGGCACTGCCACACATCTACAACCATCTGATCTTTGACAAATCTGACAAAAACAAGCAATGGGGAAAGGATTCCCTGTTTAATAAATGTGTTGGGAAAACTGGCTAGCCATGTGCAGAAAGAATAAACTGGGCCCCTTCCTGACACCTTGCACTAAAATTAACTCCAGGTGGATTAAAGACTTTATTATAAGACTTAACACCATAAAAACACTAGAAGAAAACCTAAGCAAAACCATTCAGGACATAGGCATAGGCAAGGACTTCATGACTAAAACACCAAAAGCATTGGCAACAAAAGCCAAAATAGACAAATGGGATCTAATTAAACTCCAGAGCTTCTGTACAGCAAAAGAAACAATCATTAGAGTGAAGTGGGAACCAATAGAATGGGAAAAAAATTTTTGCAATCTACCCATCTGACAAAGGGCTAATATCCAGAATCTACAGAGAACTAAAACAGAATTACAAGAAAAAAACAAACCCATCCAAAAGTGAGTGAAGGATATGAACAGACACTTTTCAAAAGAAGACATATATGAGGCCAAAAAACATAGGAAAAACATGCACATCATCACTGGTCATTAGAGAAATACAAATCAAAACCACGTTGAGATACCACCTCAAGCTAATTAGAATGGCTATCATTAAAAAATCTGGAGACAACAGATGCTGGAGAGGATGTGGAGAAGTAGGAACACTTTTACACTGTTGGTGGGAATGTAAACTAGTTCAACCATTATGGAAGACAGTGTGGCGATTCCTCAAGGACCAGAAATAGAAATTCCATTTGACCCAGTGATCCCATTACTAGGTATATACCCAAAGGATTGTAAATCATTCTATTATAAAAACACATGCACACGTATGTTCATAGTGGCACTGTTTACAATAGCAAAGACCTGGAACCAACCCATATGTCCATTGATGATAGACTGGGCAAGGAAAATGTGGCACATATACACCATGGAATACTATGGAGCCATAAAAAATGATGAGTTTGTGTCCTTTGTAGTGACATGGATGAATCTGGAAACCCTCATTCTCAGCAAACTGACACATGAGCAGAAAATCAAACACCACACTTTCTCACTCATAGGTGGGTGATGAACAATGAGAATACATCGCAGGGAGGGGAGCATCACACACTGGGGTCTGTTGTGGGGCCAAGGGAGGGACATTGGGGGTTGGGGAGGTCAAGAAGGGATAACACGGGGAGAAATGCTAGATGTAGGTGATGGAGGGTTGGAGGCAGCAAATCACATTGCCATGTGTGTACCTGTGGAACAATCCTGCATGATCTGCTCATGTACCCCAGAACCTAAAGTACAATAAAAAAAAAAAAAAAAGAAAATTTGCCACTAGCTCATTTATGAAAGGAATGATTGAAGCCTTGGCAGACAACTTCCTTATGACCCCATGGGACTGGTCAGTGCTAGCTAAAACAACTTTGGAGCCCAGCTAATACCTCTTCTGCAAGGTATAATATGATGAGGTATGCGGAAAAACAAGACAATCAATCAGGTGGCCGAGCAAGACATAACAGCTGCTATGCTCCAGGGGAGGGATCCCCATGCTGATGTACAACAACAGCTAGATTTTGATCTCCAGGCCTAGGCTCATGTGTCTTTGTGCACTCTCAGGGCTTGGGACTGAATTCCTGAAAGCAGAGTTCAACAGGGATCTTTTAAGTTACATGCCTCTGTTCTAAAGAATACACAGTTAAGAAGTTTAATCATAGCACCTGAAAAAGTACAAATGTCCTCTCCTTGGAAATATCTTGGATACATACTAACTTCCCAGTTAGTAAGACCTCAAAGGTTAAATTAAATACTAGCAACTTACATACTTTAAATGATTATCAAAAATTACTGGGTGATATTAATTGGTTTTGCCCCATCTTGGGCATTCTTACTTATAAGTTGCAAAATCTGTTTTTTATCTTAAAGGGTAATACAGCCCTAGATTTTCCCAGATATTTAATGCTGGCAACAAAAAGGGAAACTGAAGAAATAGAACAAGCTCTCTCTCAGAGGCACTAGATCACACAGACTCAGACTATTAGGTTCAGTTGTCTATTTTTCCCACCAAACACTCCTTTACAGGTTTAATAGGACAGATTACCCCAGGACTGTGCTTTCCAGAATGGGTTTTCTTGCTCACATACTGGAGCTAAACACTATCTCCCTATATCCAGTTAATCAGTAAAGTCATGTATTTGGGCTGCAGATGATGCAATCAGTTGCCAGGTTATGATCCTGATACCATCAGGATTCCTTTAAGTAAAAGGCAATTCAAAGCAGTTTTGCCCCTATCACCCAATTACACAGGTCAAATAGAGAATGCCCTTCCTGCTGATAAACTCCTTCAGTTCTTATCTCATACTTCTGTTATCTTACCTACAAATATAGTTCACTCCCACATACCTAATGCTTTCACACTGTTTACTGATGATTCAGGTAAACATGGAAAAGTAGCCATGTGGTAGAGAACACATAATTTTCTTGTTTGATCTGGATTTACTAGCACTCAGAGAGCTGAGATTGGGGCTCTGATATTGGCCTGGAAAATTTTTTCCACTCAGTCCATTAACATTGTTAGTGATTCTGCTTACTGTTTATTTATTACAGAACCTTGAAATAGCCTCATAAAATCTACTCTGGAGCCCATCCTGTATGTGCTTTTTCTTCAACTTCAGCAATTACTGTATTGATGCATATATCCTATTTTTATCACACATATTCAAGCTCACAGCTCACTGTCTGGCCCATGGCTTATGGCAATAAACAAGCAGACCTACAAGTTTACGACATCACTGCTTGACCAAGCCACCCAATCACATCAATTTTTCCACCAAAATTGGAGAAATTTAATAATTTTAACTTACCCAGAGACTAGCTACACAAATTATCCTGCAATGCCCAGATTACCAGCTTACAGGTATGTCTCCTCCTTCAACAGGTGTTAACCCTAAAGGACTAGAAACTAATCAGTTATGGCAAAGAGAGATTACACACATTCCTGAATTTGGAAAACTAAGATATGTACATGTATCCATTGATACCGACACACATCTAATTAGTGCACATGCTCTTCCTGGAGAATCCACTCAATATGTCACTAAACATCTCTTAACTTTTGTCTTTATAGGGTGGCCCAAAAAATTAAAACTGATAATGGTCCAGCTTATGCCAGCTCACAATTCCAACAATTTTATCACACATGGAACGTCCAACATTCCACAGCCATCCCCTGTAACCCCCAAGGACAGGCCATAAAACGTGACCACTACACCCTTAAAAATATGCTTAAAAAAAACAAAAAAGATGGAGTATGGGTAAGGACCCTGCAACACTACTACTACAAGCCTTATTTACCCTTAATTTTTAAAATTTAGTTGACAAATATTAATCAGCTATAGAAAAGCAGTTTGCTAAAACCTCTCAAGACATAAAACCCAGTTTTATGGAAACATATATACAGTAATGTATGACATGGACCAAATGATTTGCTAACATGGGGAAGAGGATATGCTTGTGTTCATACCCCCTCAGATCCTCTTTGGTTTCCAGCATGACACATCAAACCTTACATGGTTTGCATAGCTTCAGTAAATGGTTTGGTTGAAGGTAGCTGAATTCTCTTAAAAACTTAGGGGGTAGATACACAGGAATGTAGAGGAGTTTATCTAAATAGCTTGTTTACTCATGTGGTCTTAAGACCAATCTTTTATTATCCATGGGTGCATGATTCCTCTGAGGAGGTCAGCAATGTCAATTACCCTCTAGTGGTGTTTACTCAAGACTTTTGTAATTTAATTTTTACTAAATAAATTCGAACTTCACTGGCTGATCATTAGGTATATGTAAAATAAGTGAAGGGTAGAGATCAATTAAAGGAAAAGATTCCAAATGTAAAGACAAATTCTCAATCCAGACTGAGGGTTTAACTTGCAGCTCGGTTTTCAAGCTTTAAACTGTCTTTGCCTTGAAGGTAGGGTTTCACTGGTGACCCACCCCAATCTGCATAGGCATTTGGCTGCCTCTTGCCTCTCTCCCTGATATAAATTGTGTCAATAATGAGAACTTTGCATTCAAATATACAGCTTCAGATGAACCAAAAACATACAGTTCTATTTGGTTGTGAGCAGCTGTCATGTCTGTCAAAACCAAAACTAAAGGCAAAGTCTTGCTTATTAGCATGAGCTGCTTGTCTACACAGTTCTTGCTGATCCCCACCTACCACCTATGATCCTCTTTGCTTTAACATCAGCCGCATTTTAGAAAGATCATTAGGCATGGACCATGATCCCACTCTCCTCAAAAGGGAACAAGGCCAAATACACTTGTCTAGGTATATTGGGGATCTTCAGAGAGGGGTAGGTCTCAAACTTTTTTGGTTCTACTGGTTACATACACAAAAGTCAGCACCTAACAAGGCTGTTTGGCAGAGAAGAAACATGAATTTAACTGATGGAGTTTGGGCAAATGTCATAGGGGGCAGGAATAGTAAAATTACCTTGGAAATTGATCCTTTTAGTTGCTTCAATTCACTATATGGTGGCTTTGACATCTGTCCATATCATTGAATTTGTGTTATGCTTGTAATTCCTTTCTTTCATGATTAATATTGAGTGTCAACTTGATTGGATTAAAGGATGCAAAGTATTGTTCCTAGGTGTCTGTGAGGGCATTGCCAAAGAAGATTAATGTTTGAGTCAGTGGGCTGGGAGAGGCAGACCCACCCTCAATCTGTGTACCCACCATATAGTCAGCTGCCAGCACAGAGTGAATAAAGCAGCCAAAGAAAGTGGAGTGAGCAGACTTGCTGAGTCTTCTGGCCTCCATCTTTCTTCCATGCTAGATGCTTCCTGCCCTCGAACATCAGACTTCAAGTTCTTCAGGTTTTAGACTCTTGGACTTATACCAGTGATTTGCCATGGGCACTCAGGCCTTTGGCCACAGACTGAAGCCTACACTGTTATTTTCCCTACTTTTGAGGTTCTGGGACTTGGACTGGCTTCCTTGCTCCTCAGCTTGAAGACCACCTATTGTGGGACTTCACCTTATGATTGTGTAAGTCAATACTCCTTAATAAACTCCCCTTCATGTGTATGTCTATCCTATTAGTTCTGTCCCTCTAGGGAACCCTAATACACTGTCCCATAAGGGTTAGGAAAAATTATCCTGTTAGAAGACTGCTGCAAGAGGAAACATAATAGTGTACCAGATAGATAACTTCTCCTTTTCCCTCAGCTTCTTCCCTGTCTTATCCTGGCTGGCCGAGCAGAAATAAAGTTGACTCTAATAAGGAAAATCTCAGTTTTAATTAAAGATTTAATCAGCTGCAGTTTGCTTTTACTTTCCAAGGTATGCAGTATACTTTTTCCTGACTACTAATAGGGTATCTCCATTACCCTGCCATTGCACACATTCTTTGCAGGTAATAGCTTGACTGCATCCAGTTTTCTCTAAAGACGCAAGCATGATATTACACTGATGACATCGTTTTCTGAGAAGATTCATAGTACTCTCTTTAAAGACAAACAAATACTACCAAAGTAGCTCATAAAAATGGCATGAGCCATTGCTTCACACATGGCTCAAGGCCCTCCTACCTTGGTTGATTCCTAAACATTGCTTGTTAAATCAAGATCTGCTTCAGACCTGACACTGTCAATAAATAGCTCTAGACCATCTGAGCACCCACAACATGAAAACAAGCTCAACATCTTTAGGCCTTTTTGGGTCCAAGAGGCAGCATATTCTTCACTTAAATTTTATGTAATTCCAGTTATGCTGTTTCATGTAAACTGGCTTATCTCAAATGGGGCCTCCTTCAACAAAAGGCTCTAAAATCAGTCTGAATTGCAATAAAGCAAACACTTTTGTCTAAAACTTTCACTAGAGAAATCTTCACTGTAGAGGCCCTAACAACGTTTTCTCAAGCCTTCTGGAGTCCCTGGACCACCTATGATGGCCATAAGTTATCAGTGAGCTTCTGATGCAAGAAATTCTCCTCCACAGTTCCATGATGTGTTAGTCCCTTTTCATACTGCTAATGAAAACATACCTGAAACCGGGCAATTTACATAAGAAAGAGGCTTAATGGACTTAAGGTTACATGGCTTGGGAGGCCTCACAATCATGGCGGAAGGCATGGATGAGCAAGTCACATCTTATATGGATGATGGCAGGCAAAGAAGTTGTGCAGGGAAACTCCTATTTTTAAAACCATCAGCTCTCATGAGACTTATTAACTATCACAAGAATAGCAAGAATAGCACTTGCCCCCATAATTCAATTACCCCCCCCTGGGTCCCTCCCACAACAGGTGAGAATTATGGGAGCTACAAGGTGAGATTCAGTTGGGGACATATCACATGACATGCTATTAGAATCACAATTGCTGTCCATACTGAGCTCTCTTGGAAATATAGGCATACATATGTCCTATAGTCATGACCCTCCATATTCAGCTGCTTGTTATGCCCTGGGGCATGAAAGCAGCACCTCAAAAGCTCAGCATAGCCACTGAGTTCTCCTGCTACTGAACAGAGCCAAAGATGGACTCTTGACATATTTCACTTACAGGAGGGGTGTTCAGTCCTTTGCCAGATGCTATGGTGCTAAAGGATGTAACTCCCTTTCCAGATTCTTTGACTTTGCAAGGCTGTTTGGAATCATTGAATGAACAGCAGCAGGAGTTTGTAAACTTTACAGATAGTATCACCACCTCACACATGATGAAGCTACTGCTTTTCAGTCCTTAACCAGAATGTCCTTAATAAACTGTGGGACCCAAGGGTCAACATAATTGGCCAAAATTTAGAAAGTTATATTAGCACTGGATGAGTTGGTCAACAACTGGCCCCATCTGCAAATTTTTACATACTCTTGGGCCATTACCAAGGTCTGGCTGTCTGGCACAGTGAATGGCAACAATGATTTCTTACCCAGAGTAAATAACTCTGGGTATCTCTTGCCCAAAAGATATACAAAATATAAATCAAGGTTAACCCCAAGGGGTTAATGAGTGTATTGGTGAATCCTTGTTGTGTTAATAGGTATACATACATGTTTTAGACATCATTAATACTGACCAAGACACATATTTGCAACTCAGAATACGTAAGGCTGGGCTTTTGGATGAGGCATTTAATAGAAATTTCACCCCTCTTACCTGTCTCAAGCTACAGGCCTCATAGAGTGCCATATGGTATACTTAAACAAGTTCAAACTCAATTCAATTAAAAAAATGGCAAATTTTAGTCACAGTCAAACATCAGGGGTCAGTTCCAATATCATTTTTTAGTGTTTGTTTACTGACAGCTTTTAAGCTTTACTCTTCTCTCTTTCCCTCCTTCCCCGTATCTCAGCAAGATGGTAAGAAGGCATGAGTCAGAACTTTGAACCAACCTTATGTGGAAACCTTCACTCTGATCTCACTTCCTATCTTAGATAAAAACCCAAGCCAATCTCCTTTCCCTACTGTCTCAAGATGTTTTAAAGCCTTCTGAAAGCTAATCTGCTCTCCCCTTAGAAAGTCTCATGTCTGCAACAAATATTTTTATAGTTTCTTGGTGTGCATGAGTCATCAGTGTCAACATTTCAACCAATTTTGGGTAACTTCCATCTTGCTTCTGAGGGAAAGCAATGGCACCAACGTTATATGCTAGACCTGTGATTCCTGCCAAAAGTTAACCCATTTTTCTTGGGGCGACGAAAGCCACATTTCAGGAGGGCATGTTCCCAGCAACTCTTGAAAAAGTAACTGCATTGTAACTTAAAACTTTTTCATGCCCATCATCTGTGTCTTTCTGATACAGACTCTGAGGTTAGAATTGCTGTTCTAGTACTAAGGGTTAACTCCAGCCATAGCATGTGGCCTGGAAGCCTTGAAAATAAACTGCCATATTTTTGGTTTTTAGACCATCTACAGTCTATAATTGTGTGACTTTTGTTGCAAGTCCATCCAGCAATAATCCAAGAGTTAAGATATTTAAACAACATTCTATATTCCCTACCATTTACAGGCATTTGTTGTTATGGATCACTGAAACAGTCACCTTAAAAATTAAGGCAAATACATTTTGAAATTGACCTGTCCTACATTCTCAGACGAAGGCAGTTTTGCCACTGAATGCAGCTATCCCCAGAAATGGTTTGTGCCCTGGATAATGGCAAGGATGAAAGATGTAGGACGTATGTAGAACTATTTTGAAAATTCTTGTTCCGAATCCTGACAATTCTTGGGTGTGACGCATGTTTTTCCTCTTAACCACAGGTGAGCCTGCCACCCCACATCCTCTGGGTTAGAGGCCTGGACAGAAAGGGGCCTAAAGAAACTCAAAATTCATTTTGGTTCAGCCATCTGGATTCACTTTTTCAATTTACAAGGACTAAAATCATGAAGACACTGACTCCATCACTGAGCACACTGCCCCATAAGTTCTCCTGCGGTTGTCCTCCTGTGCCAAAGTGAGAACTATGATAGGTTCTACATATCTTACTAAATCAACCTTGCCCTACTCGCACCTGACTCCCCTGGACAAAAGGTATGGTTTTGGGTAGAGAGTGATCGGAGAAAAGGTGAGTTTATAATGCTGGGATAGAGCACACCAAGGTTGTGGTCATGAAAGGAAGCAACTTTAGCACTTGATGAGGGTGTCAGACTCCAGAGGTTGCAAAGAAAAAGGAATGATTAATGCTGTCTTTGTCTTCTAGATATGACACTGAAATCTGGCAAAACAATTGTATGGTCTGCCTGAGTAAAGCAGCATTTGCCATTGGCAATCTGACTCTTTGCTGAGAAAACAGAAAAAGTTATGTGTACCTGTCCAGTTCAGAGCTATTTTGCTGTTCCTGATGCAATCAATGGCCTTGATGTCTAAGTGCCCATGAGTTTTGTCATATATAATGGTTCAGACTACAATTTCTAGGTAGCCCTGCCCATGTGTATTCACCAAATCAATGTAATGATGATCCAGAATAGGTTCAAAATGTATATAGTCAAGAATGACCTGTGTACATTCAGATTTTGTGTTTGTATGTTGGAGATCATGGAACAAAATCTCTCAATGGAAGTAAGGACTCCTTTCTAGCCCATGTATTGCTCCCTTGTACTTATTGGCAATGATACTAAAAGAGCAGCAGATTAGTTGCAGCTCGCTTGTATGGATCATAATGGATAAAAGACCTGGCCTTAGACTGCAACCTGGCTGCCTGAAATATGACTTACTGATCCTCCTGGAACATATTCATTATTGACTGATTTTGGGATTCAGAGGCTATACGTGAGGTCAATACTGTGGGTTGGAATCATCCAACTGGCTGACATATTGTTAATTAAATACTTTGTAATAAATTGATAATAAATTGATTAGGTTTGGTTACAGCCTCTGCCAGTCAGATTAATCCAAGTGACAAATGGGGGTAGTACAGTCATTCAAAAATTTGCTGGAAGCCAAGTCATATTAGGACCAAATGGAGGAGATGGTTGGGAGTTATTAGCGGGTTTTCTGCATTCCTTGTCTTGCTGGATGTGCCAAGTAGACCCTGTCTTCTTTTTATCTGGGCCACTTTTTCAGGGTTGTATTACTAAAGAGATTGTGTTTTCAGGGTTTTTCTCAGGAGTACTCAAGTCGTGTCCTTAAGGGTGACATTGAGGGATGAGATAACATCTACCAATGGGACAAAGATAAGGCTTGCTCACGATTGCTATAAAAGTGGTGGACGCGCCCCAGCTCAGAGTTTCTCTCCTGTACTATTAGGTTGGTGCAAAAGTAATTGTGGTCTTTGCCATTACTTTTAATGGGAAAATCTACAATAAGCTTTGCACCAACCTAATACATTCCATTGAATGTGCAGGTTTTATCTGGAACTTCATGTCATCTCCACTCCTACCCACGACTGCTGGATTTAGGGACAAAGAAAACTGATGTAAAATGCTGATGCTCATGATGCCTACTGCGCCTAAAGCAATAAAGTCTGTGTCTGATCCAGGAATGTTGTTTCTTCTGCCAGCATCCATGAGATAGTAACAGGCTAAATACTGAGCTTGTAAGTATAGCATAAATTCAAGTCCTAGATTCAAGATGTAATACTAGGCATGTTCTATAAAACTGGTTCTTTTCAATTCATTCATTAGTTGGTTTGCATATTTGATTCAATTTCTCCTTTAATTACTAGCTTGCAGAAAGAGACTAGGGTAATCAGTTATTTGCTGATCTTTTGGGAAGACTGTAAGGAAATACCTTAATCTGAGACTGGTTGTTAAACTACAACTACTAGAAGCAGGTCTGGATCATTACTACGAGCTAAAATTTATATTCTCTGAGCACCTAGAGAGCTCAGTCTAGGGAAATAATGCATACCCAAGTTTTTTGTTTGTCTGTTTTTTAAAGTATTTCCCAAGTTTCTTTTCAGGCTAGAAATCAGATTTGTTTCCCTGGTTACAAAGGCCAATTTACTCAGACAACGTGCAAGGTAACTGTCTTGAGCCAGGCTTTTAAAATAGGAAAAAAAATATTTTACACATGCATGTGTTATTTGATAAGCTTTTGAAACAGCTCTTGCACATTATTAAGGTGACTTTTAAAATAGTAAGTTTTCCTTAAAATGAGATTAAATATCACTGCCAATAATATTGTCATTATTTGAATGTTTAAATCAGGAACTACATGTGTTACACACATAATTCTTTCACTTACTCTGTTAAAAGAATTTTACTAGATAGAAACTATTACTTCCATATTTCAGAATATAAAATTGAGATTAGAAGGTTTATGCAATTTGATGAGAGTTCAGAGACAACATGCAGAAGATTTGTATTTAAAATGAAAAATCCTGATATTAGGTCCTTTTTCCTTTAATTTACACTATATAGCTACTGATTTATTGAGAAATAAGTTATACAAAGCATGTACAGAACATTAAAAAATGTTAGAATAGGGCAAGAAATTCTTAAACTCTTTCCTTCTTCCTCAAGTTGTCAACTCTAAAGGAGAGAGAAAAAGAGAAAGAAGTTGAGGAGTGAGACAGAGACAGAGAAACAGAAAAGAGAATAACTAAATGTGAGATTAAAAAGTTAAGCTCTATAAAATGTTACTTTTTTTGCTTGAATGACAAGGCAGTATGATTCACTTAGTCAACCACTGATTTAATTTGTTGTTCCATTTTATCACCTTTCATAAAATAGGCAGTTTGAAAAATTATCAAGTCAGAACACATCTAGACAGCTAAGAAGTGATACATACATTTATTTTACCCTTGAAGACTTCCTCAGAATGTGAAAAAATATATAATAAAGTTTTCAATAGATTTAAAAAATGAGAAAAATCATTTCACAGATAAAACTTTAAATGTCAAAAAGACAGAATAGCAAAAAACAAGTATAGGAAGAACTGAAACTGTCAAATTGTTCAACTTAGCATCAGATTATAAACACAGGACCACATCTGATATCATCAAATGACACATTACTGAAATATGGTATGTTTTCAATAATCTGTTACTACAGATAATGGAGACTCTTTCAAAAGCATAGCTAAAGGGGCTGGGCAGAATGGCTCACACCTGTAATCATAGCACTGTGGGAGGCCTAGGTGGGAACATCCCTTGAGCCCAGGAGTTCAAGCCTGCAGTGAGCCATGATCACACCAGTGCATTCCAGCCTGAGTGACAAAGCAAGACATTGTCTCTAAAAATAAAAAGTAAAAAAGATTAACTATATATACATGTAAATAGTGTGTGAATATATACACACACACACACACACACACACGTATATAATTAGTAAAGTCATTCTCAAGAGAGAGAAGCATTTGTAGATATTTTAACAGAGATAATTTAAAGAATTGTTAACTAAGTACAAAGTTGTTTTCTAGGTACTGAAAAGGACTGGCTATGACAGAAGAAGCAAGGGCAGAAAGCAGCTCCCATTTTTGGAAAGACACTTGAATGACTAAATCTTGAAAGCTGGGAGAAGGGGCAGTGTGGAGCAGAAATTCAATGTATCTAAAGACAGGGCACATCTGACTGGAGCTGGTACCAATGAGGTGCATGAACTGGCTGGCCCTGCAAGTGATGAAAAAAATTGCACCACGGATTTGATACTTTAGAAAGGAACTGCTTCTCAGAGTGAAGAAAAATTACTAGGGTGATGCTCACAGGAAGAGAGAACAGTCAGGAAGCAGCAGGAAGTGACAGTAAGGAAGATGCCCTCTTTCTCTTCCAGTTTTGCAATCTCCATGTGCACCTTATGAGCAGAGCCTAACAGGGAGCCAACCAACAAAGCAGAAATGTTTCCCGAGTCTTCACTGCAGCGTCACCAAGTAGATGCTGAGACAGTAGCTGATATTGGACACAGTTCGCCTCTTTAGCAACAGTGCATGCATCCTCACACTTCCTATACATATTTAAATTTCCATACAATCACAATGCCTAACAAGATGCAACTATTATTCACAGCACAAAGACATTGTCCAAAATGAGGAGTCTCAAAATCCCCAGAATCATATTCATTTCTGATAAACATTCACATTATCCAACTCTGAGCTGTGTCAATTGTTTCAAAACTAAACTACAAATTCCATTTGTAGTAAACCCTGTGGGCTGGATTAGAGTAAGAGATATTAGTATAAACTCATGTTAATTTTAATATGGCTATATACAGAAGTATACATAGAAAAATTGATATACATATATGAAAGGAAATATATATATGTGTGTGTATATATATATACACACACATATGGATGCAGTATATATATATACAATGCAGTATATATACACACACACATATATATGGATACACAATGCAATATGTATATATACACACACACAATGCAATATGTATATATATATATATATACTGCATTAGTCCATTTTCACACTTCTATAGATACTCCTGGGATAGGCAATTTTTAAACAAAAGAGGTTTAATTGACTCACAGTTCCATATGGCTGGGGAGGCCTCAGGAAACAAAAATTATGGCAGGAGGCAAAAGGAAGCAAGGCACGTCTTCGCAAGGTAGCAGGAGAGAAACAGAGTGAAGGAGGAACTGTCAAACACTTTTAAAACCATCATCTCTGGTGAGAACTCACTATCATGAGGACAGCATGGGGGCAACTGTTTCCATGATCCAGTCACCTTCTATCAGGTCCCTCTCTTTACACATGAGGATTACAACTTGAGATTTGGGTGGGGACACAGAACCAAACTGTATCATATACTTTTAAAAATAGGTTGTACATATATTTTATATGTTTATATATTTCACATGTGTATTTTATATATTTTGTATAAAATGTACATGAATATATGAAAATCTGATACACATATTAATGTAAATACATAATTATATAAAATACACATATGTAAAAATAAATAATTACATAGAGCAATGAAACCTCAGTAGCAATGAGCTGACCCAGACACTAGATATTGGTTTCTAAATTGTATTCTTCAATAAGGAAATGGTGTTCCTTGAAGAAATGGTTGATTTGGGTGGGTCTGGTGCAGGAAAAACACAAGATAATTCTGGAACATCTTGCAGTGCCACAAAATAATGAAGTACTAAAAAAAATAAATTTATAAAAGATGAGACATATCAAAAGGAGTCAACAAGAAAGAGTTCATAATCACCAAAAATAGAATGAGGTAAGCAACAATAATTTTAGTTATTTTAGTAAATGTACAATTCTTTTACTAAAGGAGTAAAATAAATATGCATGAGTCAGAAAAGATATAAATAAATCATTGAAAAAAAAAGTGAAAGAGATAAATCTTTCTTTTAGAAGACTTCCAAGTAATATAGACACCCTTGCCTTCAGGATATAAGTTCAATTTCTTTGCTCTTGACTGCAGGCTGGACTTGGGGATTCACTTGCAAAGAAAAGAGTAGAGAAAGAGGACTACAAATAACTTTACAGTGGGAAACAGGACAGACCCAGCAAGTGATCAAGATTGACATCACAGGTGATAATTCATATTCTATATAGTACCCAGGGATCTGATGTGATGAGAAAACACATAACTTCTTTCGTTATGCAAGTATGTGAAGAGCTATGAAAATGGATTCCATTGATGCTATGGGATGAATTTTTGCTGCCAGAGTGAAGAATCATTGCTAGGGTGATATTCACAGAAAGAGAAAGGTGACAATAAGCCACCAGAAGGAAACATCAGGGAGCTAGACCCTGTTCTCTCCTCTAGCCCTGTGTCTCCCTCTTGCACTTGGTATTGACACAGCCTAACAAAAGGCATCTGGCAAAGCAGAAATATGATTTGTAGAGTCCCTGTCTTCAAATTACAAAGCAGAATGTAGAAGGGTGAACTTGGAGTTGAGAAACAATAACTTAATAACAGACACAAGCACCCATGCATCAAATGAATATACTAATCTGTACATGCCATCAATGTTGGAGTTGATGTAATTGATATGTTCTTCTTTTTTTTTTTTTCTGAAACAGGCCCTCACTCTGTCACCCAGGCTTGAATGCAGTGGTGTGATCTTGACTCACTGCAACTTCTGCCTCCCTTCAAGCGATTCTCATAATTCTCTTGCCTCAGCCTCCTGAGTAGCTGGGATTACAGACATGTGCCACCACACTCTCCTAATTTTTGTAGTTTTAGTAGAGACAGGGTTTCACCATGTTGGCTTGCCTGGTCACGAACTCCTGACCTCAAGTGATCCACCAGCCTCAGCCTCCCAAACTGTTAGAATTACAGGCATGAACCACTGCACCCCGCCTGTGTTCAGCTTTATATACTCACGTAAATGCTAGTCTTTATTTTTTCTTTAAACATTCCTGTTTAACCTATAAATATAGCATATTATATCATTTAGTACAAAAAAATTTCTCCCTCCTTAGGCATCATATAGTCAAACTTTTTATAGTTCCAGAATTTATATTCCCTATTTTTTAAGAAATAAAAGCATTTTTTTTTTCTGAGAAGTATATCTTGAATACAATGGCAATTCTAGAGAATAGTCACATTTTGCTTTTCTTAAGAGGTTGATGTTTTAAAATAATATTAAACACAATGCCTGCAACATATTATAGGATTTATAAATGCATGTTATACAGATTGATTATTATAGACATCCTATATTTTTATATAGCATAATAATTCAAAATCACTAATATTTCTTAATTTTTATATCTTCCACATGCTGTACAATGAATGGTTTAAATTATTTTTTTATCTCATGTTGATTATGTAATTCACTTTATTCACTGCATATACCACTGTGTTAGAGCAGACAATATCACAGACAAGGTTTTTTTTGTTGTTTTCTTTGTTTTTTTTTTTTTTTTGCCATTTTATAGCATATAGTTTCAAGGAAAGAAATCCATTAAACAAATAGCTGATCTAAGAGTTAAGTTTAAATATTTTCACTAAAGGAAGGATGATGCCAAAGGAAAACTAGTGGAATATTACCCAATCTGGAATTTATCAGTATATTATTTAAGGGAATTGAAATTTACTCCAGGACCTGAAAGGGGAGTAGTTTTGGTTAGGGTAAGGAGAAGAAAGGAAGATAAAGATATTGCCAAAGTACAGAGCAGTGTGAGTCACTGTGTCTTGGCAAGAGTGAGCAGAGAGCATGTGTTGGAAGCACCTCACGCACATCATCACCGTCTGGAGCAGGCATATTTATTTGTTAATTATTTCCCTTTTTGAAGACTCAAAGTCATTTGCATGGGGCCACAGAGATAGCAAATTAAGGCTAAATTTAAATGCAGGAGTAAAAAGCCCACATTTTTCACTATTAAGAAGAGTGCTTCTCCCTATGTTGTAACACGTTTTAGAGGTAGTTCAATGAGCAGAAACACAGGATGAATTGCCTTCCAAACCACATCAACAGTTAATAAACACTTGAACCTCATGTTTGCGATTCCTGTGCAGTAGGTTTGTAACCAAATATTCATAAAATTTTAATTTGCTCTTGATCCAATAAAATTTAAAGAAGGACAAACCTGTATTTGTGAGGAGGATGCAACATATTACAAATTACTAGCACTTTGGGAGGCCAGGGTGGGCGGATCATGAGGTCAAGAGATCAAGACCATCCTGGCCAACATGGTGAAACCCTGTCTCTATTAAAAATACAAAAATTGGAGAGAGTTCCAAGATGGTGACTACTAGCAGCTCAGGATTGTAGCTCCCAGAGAAAACGCACAGAACGAGAGGACGCCACACTTACAGATGAATTTTTGTTGCCCACGGACCAGAGATTCCCAGTGGAGGAGCCCCATGGGTCGCCAGCGCGACTCTTGTGGCCGGCGCAGCGGTTCTCCGTGCAGAGTAAACAGGACTGGCTCCCCTTTTGGTCGACGTTTGGAGCTCCGGGAAGGCAGACTCACCTATTTACCTGATTGAAAAAGGGATTTAAGAGGGAAGCCAGACCGGAGATTCCCAGGCAGAAAAGCACCGTGAATCTTAATGCCGCTGTTTTAGTTGGCGCTGTGGGTTGCTCAGATTTCCACGCTAGGAATCTACAAGTTGGATGTTCACTCAGAGACTTAATTTGAAAGTTGGAAATTACAAATGACAGGTGGATAAACTCACAATGATGGGAAGAAACCAGCGAAAAAAGGCTGAGAATACTCATAATCAGAGTGCCTCTCCTTCTATAGGGGATCATAGTTCCTTATCAACAAGGGAACAAGGCCTGATGGAGAACGAGTGCGATCCATTAACAGAATCAGGCTTCAGAAGGTGGATAAGAAGAAACTTTTCTGAGCTAAAAGAACATGTTTTAGCCCAATGCAAAGAAACTAAGAACCTTGAAAAAAGCTTTGATGAAATGCTCACGAGAATAGATAATTTCGAGAGTAATATAAGTGAATTAATGGAACTGAAGAACACAATACGAGAACTTCGTATGCATAGGTTTTAACAGTCAAATTGATCAAGCAGAAGGAAGGATATTAGAGCTTGAAGACCAACTTAATGAAATGAAACGAGAAGACAAGATTCAAGAAGAAAGAGTAAAAAGGAGTGAGCAAAGTCTCCAAGAAATATGGGACTATGTGAAAAGACCTAATTTACGACTGATAGGTGTACCTGAATGTCATGAAGAGAATGAATCCAAGTTGGAAAATATTCTTCAGGATATTATCCAGGAAAATTTTCCTAACCTGGTAAGCCAGGACAATACTCAACTCCAGGTAATCCAGAGAACACCACAAAGATATTCCTCAAGTAGAGCAACTCCTAGACACATAGTCATTAGATTCACTAGGGTTGAAATAAAGGAGAACATTTTAAGGGCAGCTAGAGAGAAGAGAGAAAGATCAGGTTACCCATCAAGGGAAGCCTATCAGACTCACAGCAGACCTCTCAGCAGAAACCCTACAAACTAGAAGAGAGTGGGGGTCAATATTCAATATCCTCAAAGAAAACAATTTTCAACCCAGCATCTCATATCCTGCCAAACTAAGCTTCATAAGTGAAGGAAAAATAAAATTTTTTGCGAACAATCAAGCACTCAGAGATTTCATCACCACAGGCCTGCTTTACAAGAGCTTCTGAAAGAAGCACTATAAACAGAAAGCAACAACCAGTATCGGTTATCCCAAAAACTTACCAAAATGTAAAGAGTATCTCTATAATGAAGAATCTACATCAACTAGTGGGCAAAACAGCCAGCTAGCATTAAATCACAATACTGAATTCACAAATATTAATATTAATCCTAGGTTCAAATGGATTAAATGCCTAAAGACAAAGACAGGCAAACTGAACAAAAAGTCAAAACCCATCGGTATACTGTATCCAGATTTATCTCACAAGCATCGACACACAAAGATTCAAAACAAAGGGATGGAGGAAGATTCATCAATCAAATGGAGAGTAAAAAAAACAAAAAACAAAAAAACAGGAGTTGTAATTTTTGTCTCCGACAAAATAGACTTTAACAGCAACAAAGACTAAAAGAAACAAACAAGGATATTACATAATGGTAAAAGAATCAATGAAACAACAGGAGTTAATGATCATAAATATACATGCACCCAATATAGGAGCACCCAGATGCATAAGACAAGTTCTAAATGACTTATAAAGAGATTTGCACTCCCGCACAATAATGGCGGGAGATCTTGACACCACATTGTTAATATTCGATGGATCAATGAGATAGAAATTTAATAGGGACATTTATGATTTGAATTTAGACTTGGAATAAGTAAACTTAGTGAATATCTATAGAATTCTTCACCCCAGATCTCCAGAACATACATTTTTCTCAGTATCATATTACACCTATTCTGAAAGTGACTATATAATTGGGAGTAAATCGCTCTTCAGCATTTGCATAGCATTTTATAGACTTAAATGAAATATTGGTTGGCTGTTTGTTTGTTATTTTCTTCCCTTATTCCTTCCTGTCTCTGTTGTTAAGCACAATTATCGGCATAAAAGAGATTTTCAATACCTATTCCTAGATTGTATACCAGCCTGGGCAATAGAGCAATAATTTTGTTCTCTCT
>CAUYLG010005430.1:0-101181 GCA_963573385.1 Cacajao melanocephalus | reverse complement strand
TCTGTTGGCTTTGTTTTTTTCCATTTGTATATATCTCTTTTTTGGTAACATTAACATGCTGTTTTTTTGAATTATGTATCCTTTTAGTTTTTTTTTAAATCAGGTAGCGGGTTGCCTCCTGCTTTTTTTTTTTTTTTTTTTTTGCTTAGGATTGTCTTGGCTATGCAGTCTCTTTTTTGGTTCCACATTAAGTTTAAGGTGTTTTTTTCCCATTCTGTGAAGAAAGTCAATGGTAGCTTGATGGGAATAGCAGTGAATTTATAAATTACTTTGGGCAGTATGGCCATTTTCACAATATTGAGTCTTCCTACCATGAACATGGAATGTTTTTTCAACTGTTTGTGTCCTCTCTTATTTCCTTGAGCAGTGGTTTGTAGTTCTTGAAGAAGTCCTTCAGGTCCCTTGTTAGTTGTATTCTTAGGTATTTTATTCTCTTTATAGCAATTGTGAATGGGAGTTTGCTCTTGATTTGGCTCTCTGTTTGTCTATTATTGGGGTACAGGAATCCTTGTGATTTTTGCACATTGATTTTGTATCCTGAGACTTTGCTGAAGTTGCTTATCAGCTTAAGGAGATTTTGGGCTGAGACGATGGGGTCTTCTAAACATACAATCATGTTGTCTGCAAATAGAGACAGTTTGACTTCCTCTTTTCCTAATTGAATACACTTTATTTCTTTTTCTTGTCTGATTGCCCTGGCAGGCTTTTCTTTACTGGGAGACTTTTTATTATGGCTTCAAATCTCATTACTTGTCATTGGTCTGTTTGTGTTATGGATTTCTTCCTAGTTCAATCTTAGTAGATTGCATGTACCTAGGAATTTGTCTACTTTTTTCTAGACTTTTCAATCTATTGGCATGTAGTTGGTCATATTAACCACTAACAATCCTTTAAATTTCTGCCATATCAGTTATAATGTTTCTTTTTCATTTCTGATATTTCTTGTTTGGATCTTCTCTTTTTCTGATTCTGACTCTAAATTTGTTCAATGTCACTCTCAGAGCATAGGAATTACAGGAGAGACTATGATTCAACCTTCAGAGTGAAGGACCCTACATAGACAACCCCTCTGAGGTTCTCTCATTTCTCTGAGACATTGCTACAATATTGTGTATGTGCCCTGCTATCTGAATAACCCACCTTCCTGTGTCCTTTCTTAGTCTCAGAAGAAATTATTTCTCTCTTTCCTTTTATTTTTATCCCATTTCTATGCCTATTACATTTGAGTCACTTAGTTTGATATATTCGATGGTATTAGGTTTCAACAAAGTTTGAAGGAAATAGATTTTAAATAACTTCTGTTATGGAAAATTGGATCAAGAACTCTGGATAGCTGCTTGATTACAGAATGGGACTTACGGAAAGGAGTCTCCAATACGTAGGACACTGTGGTCTATTAAGTTACCTGAGTTCCCTTTGATCTACTCTATATTTGCTTTTAAGCTTCCTTAGGACGAATACAGAACAATCCTTAGTGCAGAAATAATTTAACCCCACAACTAAGTGAAATCCTTTTGAGGAGTCTATCAGATGACCCATTAGGTCTCTCCAGTCTGGCCGGTGGAAACACGAATTGTTCCCAGCCTTTAGTGAATCTAGGAATTATTTAGCCTACCAGATTTTAGACTCATGGGATCTTCTCCTACACATATACACACTGGTTTTCAACTAAATATCTTAGATCTTCTGTACTGATCTTTAAAGCTTTCTATCCATGTAACTCCCTCCTTCCTGATATTCTGCCTCCCAAATTTTAGCTATGTTGGCCTACACAAATTCTGATTTATAGTCCTCAATGCAATGAAATCTTTGGCTTGTCTTTGGGTTTCCCCTCCTTCTGCTGGGGTCTGAAACTGCCTTCAGGCAGTTAGCTCTGACAATTATAGTATTTACCCCACAACAATTCTGTTTTTGTTTTATTTGTTCTTGTTATTAAATATCTAGGATCACAGTCATATTGATGCCTGTTGGGAATATCTTAAAAGGGTAGTTTCAAATACATGTTTAATCTATATTTTTTAGAAATACTTCTAATAGAATGTAACAAAATGATCTACCAATGGCTTATCCAAATAAAGGAAACACCAAGCAGATAAATTCTCTATGGTTGTTTCTCCCATTGCAAAGAAGAAAATCTCACCACAGGTGTCTTATAAGGTTTTCTTGTTTGAAGCCAAGAAGTACCTGATAATTAGACTTTCTTGTGTTTTATTAACAAATCTGGGACATGTACCCTTTGCTTGACTTCAGGTTAGATGGGGAGTGGCAGAAATTTACCTGTCTTGAGGTTGTAGAAATACAATAAATATGGTGTTTTTAGCTAAGAAAAAAATTTAAAAATACTAGCCATAGTGCTTAATTATTAAACTACAAAGTTCAGAATTCTTACTCAAAGGCGAATTATGTGAGAGTTAGAATTATTTTAACAACGTCTCTTCTTTTACATATTAAAATACCTATTTTACAATAAATAAATAAATAAATGCTAGTCATAGCTTTGTCTGAAAATGCAATCCTAAAATTCTTGTCAAATCCAATGGGATAAAGCTGATTGGAGTATAAAATGAAAATATATATGATTAGTTACTATATATACCGTATAAAACATAACAGAAATTTTCTTTGACTTCTGGGCTAGTATAATACTTCTAGCTTGTTGATAAATGCACTAGAAAATCTGTGCCATTATTTAAGACCTGTCATTATTTGTGTCTTTTATGCAGTCATTTTAGATACAATTCTCCACAAAAAGTAGCTTTCATGCAATAATATAAATGGCTATGTTTGGTTCTCTTCTAGTTTTCAATATGTCTTTAATTTACACATATTTAAAAAATAAAATCGTTACTATAACAGTGCACATGGGTCTACAACTGTAAGTTAATGCACATACAAATTCCTGGAAAACTGTAGGAACAAAAATATATTATGAACAGAATGTGCTTACTACAAGCAAACAAAACTTGGCTCTCTCCTATTGAAATCAAATATATAAAAATATACACAAAGATGAACTACATGCAACATATTTTGTTTAAACAACAAATAAATATATATTTGTATTAGGCCATTCTTGCATTGCTATAAAGGAATTCTTCAGAGTAACTAATTTATAAAGAAAAGTGATTTAATTGGCTCATGTTCTGCAGGCTATACAAGAAGCATATTGCAGACATCTCTTTCTGGAGGGACTTCGGGAAACTTTTACTCATGGTAGGAGACAAAGCAGGAAAAAGTGTATCACATGGCCAAAAGCAATGCAGGAACAAGAGAGAGAGAGTGGCAGGAGAGGTGCCCACACTTCTAAATGATCAAATCTCATGTCAACTCAGAGTGAGAATTCACTTATCACCAAGAGGTTGGCCCAAGCCACTGATGAGGGACCCACCCCCAGTGCCCAAACACCTCCCAGGCCCAATTTCCAAACATTGGGGATTACTGTTCAACAGGACATTTGACAAGGGCATATATTCAAACTGTATTAACATTTAACTTTATAGATACCACAGAAATAAATACATAAATAATATAATTGGTGATTACCTTCTACTGTGGTGTTATGTGATATTTGCTTATTCATGAACATGATATTTTATTTTATATTACCAGAATAGTAAATAAAATAATGATATATACCAGAAAATAATTTTTGTGAATGAAACATGACTTAAATTAAGGTGTACAAGAAATATAAGATTCAACATGAAAGCAAAATCAGATAGGATTTATGACTAGCTTTTCTGTATATAAGAATAAATTGGTCTGTTCAAACTGAACAGAATATCTTATATATAAATGATATCAGTGTGCATAAGTAATGGTTTTCTAGATAACTTATGTTTTGTATTGCAAATAGCCTATATTTATAGTGATTATGTATCAAGAGAAATGAAACAGAACATGAACTGTTGGTAAATGTATGTAATTTATTAGTTTGGGCATGAATTCAATTTATTTGTCATATTGACTCACCAGAATATGCTTGGTTTATGCAAAGACTTTATTAGTCTGGAAGAAAAACAGAGTAGCTACGTTTGTCAGAATTTAAATTTAGAGTTAAAACCTTCTATTCTAATCATTTGTGACCAACACTGACATACACAATTTTTCTTACATCAAGTATTTCTCTCATCTTAAAAAAAAAAAAGAAATAAACTAATATTGTGACATGGTAAAAGCCCCATAAAACTGCGTACCTCAACCATACCTCGGCTTTCTGTTGAAACTGCTCTCTATAACCCAAATGTGACAGGCAAGCAGTCCAAACCCACACCATCTTGGCCCCTGCGACTTGTAATTTCCACCCTACCCAGACAATGTGTAAATAAATGCTTATCTTGACTTTTGTGAACCGCTTAAGTAACAAGAATGTCAAAAGTCCCCTGGCCCCTGGAATGTCCGGAGCCCCTCACCCTCATCTCTGCCCAGGAGGTGATTTACAGAATCTACTACCCCTCAGAATGTCTGAAGCCCCTTACCCCCACCCCCGCCCCTCAGCCTCACTCCTGAGGTGGTTGTAGGGGTATAAAAGGTCTTGACACTCTCCTTTCAGGGCCATGGGTTGGAGAGATGCGAGTCCTCCGTGGCCGCCGGCAATAAAGACCCTGCAATTTGGCATACTTTTGTCTTGGTGTTGACTTTCTATGCTCGGTTCAGTACAATATAAAATAAATTAATCGGAATTTATTTTGTGACACATGGTAGCAGACTAATTTGTATAACTTATATAAGATATGCTAATCAAGAAATAATTACTTTTAAAATGTTGTGATTCTTTTCCTCTTTACTTCCTTGTAGTACATGTGGCTCTATTCTGTCATATTTTTAAACAGTCATTTAAAAATGTAATTTCATGTAAGAAGGACCATATCAAGAGGTATTACAAAAGAATTCAAATTCCATCCCTATTAAATTAGAAGAATATGTTGAAGGATTTTAAATCTTTTCTTACACTCAATAGATTACAAATGAAGCAGATCATAAATCATTTAAATTATAATTATGAACATTATCTTTTAATTAATATTATAGAAATTAGTTTATAAAGAGTATTTGTTTAAAAACAATCTTTTAAAGTCTATCAACAGAGTGTGAGAGGATTGCAATATGGGGAATAATATATTCAATATGATTAAAAATAAGCTTTTCATTCAATTATGGATGTTAATTGTAGATAACAAACCTCTATGTGCATTTCACATATTATCTGAGAATTCTGCTTCATATTTGGCCGAGTAGCTCCCATAAAAACAGATCTCCTAAAGATGACTGTAAATCTGGGAACATGGGGCCTATTTGAAGATACTAGAAGGGGGTGCGGGGAGCACCACCAGTAACCAGAAGAAAGTTAACTCTCATTATAGAAAAAGAGAACGGCACTGGGTAAATTTAAATTTCTCATATTTTGTTGTTTTTAGACTGAGAGCAGGCCCAAGTCTGCAACATTCAGGGCACTTAAAACGCTAATGAACAACACACAGCTGTGCTGGTTTGAAGAATCAGGAAATTGAGTTTAGAGCAACTACAGCTATAGAAAAATAAAGGGGAGATTTTAAAAAGGTGAAGTCCCAGAAATGGAAAAGCCAGAGAGTGAAAATACCAATTTCTGTGTCTAATCACTGCTCAGAAGTCTCACACAGCCCTGGACCATACATGAATGAAGCTGACATCAAGCAGTTCAGATAAAAGAACTGAATTAAAATTTGAAATACCAACCTTCATCGGGGAGACAAGTTTTGTAGATTGATTTCAGCCTGCTTAATAATCAAGGGAGACCAATCTTAGAAAAAGTATGACAGAATCCAGATTTTCTACAACATAAAATTCACAGTGTGCAAGATACTGTACAAAGCTATTTTACATACAGAAAAAAAGAAAGAAAAAACAGGAAGCATGACCTATTTGCATGACAAAACACACTCATCAGAGACCAATTTCTAGATAACCCAGTTACTAGAGTAGGCTGAGAAGGATTTTAAAGCAGCTACTATAACTATGTTAAATATCATAAGGTAAAATATGCTGGTGATAAATAAAAATATAGAAAATCTCTGCAAAAATTTAAATATTGAAATTCTGAGACTGAAAAATATATCTGAAATTTTAGCTAAATTATAAAACACACAAATCTTAGATCCATAAAAGTATTAAGAATGCTGTTTCATCTCAAAACTTTAAAGGTAGATAATATGATTCCTAGGCAAAGTTTACTAACTTAATGATCCTATCTTAAAATTGCATTCTGAAAATAGTAATAAAGATGGCATAAAAAAATAAAGCAAATATTTACCCAATTCCCCTTACCTTTTAAGACAATGAATGACAAACTGTTTCTGCTTACCAATTCAAGTTAAATTCATGTGACCAATAGCTTATTCAGTTTATCAAATCATCTTAGTTGCAGCAAACATTAAAAAAACAAACAAACAAACAAACAAAAACTTCAGGAGAGTTTTCCAATAAATTGTTAGTCACTGATTGTCTGTTCTAGGCCATGGCTCTAGTCCTCAGGTCTTCATAGTAGGTCCCAGATGAAATTAAAGAATAAAATTTTTGGGGGGGGTTTGGGGGTGTTTGGCTGTCTTTATTCTATGTCTTTTTTCTTTTTTTTTAATTATACTTTAAGTTCTGGGGTACATGTGCAGATTGTGCAGGATTATTACATAGGTATACATACACATGCTTTGGTGGTTTGCTGCATTCTTCCCCCCGTCACTTACATTAGGTATTTCTCCTAATGTTATCCCTCCCCAATCACCCCACCCCCCTGCTATCCCTCCCTGAGACTGCCTACCCACCAACAGGCCCCGGTGTGTGATATTCCCATTCCTGTGTCCATGTGTTCTCATTGTTCAACAACGACTTATGAGTGAGAACATGAGGTATTCGGTTTTCTGTTCTTGTGTCAGTTTGCTGAGAATGATGGCTTCCACCTTCATCCATGTCCCTGCAAAGGACATGAGCTCATCCTTTTCTATGGCTGCATAGCATTCCATAGTGTTTATGTGCCACATTTTTCTTTATCCAGTCTATCACTCATGGGCATTTGGGTTGGTTCCAAGTCTTTGCTATTTTGTAAACAGTGCTGCAGTAAACATATGTGTGCCTGTATCTTTACAATAGAATGGTTTCTAATCCTTTGGATATATACCCAGTAATGGGATTGCTGGGTCAAATGGAATCTCTATTTCTAGATCCTTGAGGAATGAAGACACCGTCTTCCACAATGGTTGGACTAATTTACACTCCCACCAACAGTGTAAAAGCCTTCCTATTTCTCCATATCCTCTCCAGCATCTGTTATCTCCAGATTTTTTAATGATTGTCATTCTAACTGGCAAGAGATTGTATCTCAATGTGACATAGGCAATGACTTCATGACTAAAACACCAAAAGCAATGGCAACAAAAGTCAAAATAGACAAATGGGATCTAATTAAACGTAAGAGCTTCTGCCCAGCAAAAGAAACAATCATTAGATTGAATCTGCAACCAACAGAATGTGAAAAATTTTTTGAAATCTACCCATCTGACAAAGGGCTAATATCCAGAATCTACAAAGAAGTTAAACAAATTTACAAGAAAAAAACAAACAACCCATCAAAAAGTGGGCAAAGGACATGAAAAGACACTTTTCAAAAGATGACATTTACGCGACCAACAAACATTTGAAAAAATGTTCATCATCACTGGTCATTAGAGAAATGCAAATATTTTTTGAAAGTAAAATAAAAAGTGATAATGCATGATTGAGATAGGATGTAGCAGATATTTGGATGGAAGGAGAAGGAGAAGAACTAGGTAAAAACTAATGATAACAATATGAAATATTGACAGAATAATCCCAAAGGAAAGCATACCACCAAATATATATCACAATATCGTGTTATAAATGTCAGATGAATATCCATACATGTGGGTAAACAGGAAATTCATAGTTATTCTATAACTCTCAACATTATGCAATAATTGACAGCACATTTGAATTGCTGATTCTCACACTTGCTTATTATAAAATTTAGGTTATTACAGTGATGATACTGACATTGCAAACCAAAGGACTGCAGTACTGTGTTTATCTTTTGTGCTGAGTTTCATGAAAACTTGTGTCACAAGGCAAATGGAACTTTTTAAAATTAAGCTAAGCAAATGAACCTTTGCCTTCAATACATCTCCAGTGACCACCAAGCAATACATAGAGTTGTCATGGATAATGCATTACTTGCCTCCAGATCAGAAATAGGTAATCCTTGGCTTTCTCATAGAAGAAGAGTTTATTTTAACAACTGTTCTGGATCACAAGATGATGAAAGACACTCCACATAAAAGTAAAGAAACATATTCCATGCAGTTCTTTGGGAAATTTTCTTCACATCTGCAGCATCTAACATTAGAGATTTAAATAAGCTATTCTTACACATTTGACCAAAAGGATCTTTTCTCTACACTGATCCGCTACAGAAATGACTGCCTATGTCATTTGCTTTGTATATTATATATATTTCTTTGAATCTCTACATTTTCTTCCACAAAACTAAGATATAAGATACTCAAGAGAAAAAAATGTTTTTTGTTATAGCCCCATCAGCTCTAAACAATAGTATTCTCTTCAAATCTGATTATTGTGTATTTGTTTTGAGTGATTTTTTGATTTATACTTGCTCTTTAATGCCTACATAATGTGGACCTGCCTCAGTATGAATCTAGGTGGCTACTCATATTTACAAAACATACCAAGAGCTAATTGTCCATATTAAGTATAAATTTACATAAAAGTCTTAAAAATAACAAAAAGTAGTCCAAATCTGTTTGCATGAATCAAACCATAACTTTTATAAAGATTATCATTATAAAATGTATGTTTCTACTGAAACATACGCCGTTACAGCTTAGATATTTTTACTGTTCATTTAAAAAATAATAAGCTTTCCCTCATCCATTATCAGACTTGAACAATAAGATAAACAAAAATTAAGGATTATATGAAACTCTGTTGATATGGTCTTTCCTCCCTTTTGGCAAAGAACATTTAATCAAAAAGTGAGGTCTATTCTCATATCCTTGACACTGATTGGGCTTGTGAGAACTTTGAATAATAAAGGAATACATTTAAGAGTTACACTTTTTATATCTAAGGTCATGCAGCTTTAGTCTGGTTCTCTTAAGATCCTTGCCCCTGGAGAATATAGCTCCTGTGCAAGAAGTTTGATTGCTTTGAGACAGAACTGCTAAAAATACCTTGTACTGGCCCTCTTATCAGCATTAGCCAGTGAATGCCTAAGCAACAGCCAGCCTTAACTGTGAGCTATGTGAGGGAGGCATCTTGAACATTCCATCGAGACAAGACTTTAGATGACTGCAGTCCTACCCAACATCTGAATGCAACTATGGAAAAGATATCAAATAATCTGCAACCCTCCTGAGGTCCTGACCCATTCCCATGAAATTATATCCGTAATGTTATTTTATGCCTCTACATTTTGGGATATTGTTTTATGCTGCAAATATATATCTATATATCTAGATATAGATATAGATATAGATATAGATATAGATATAGATATAGATATAGATATCTCTCCAGAACTTTCCACCATGCTTGGATATAACCTTTGCTTTGCTTTCACTTTGATTATGTACCAGCTGTACTCTCCAACTTACTTTTGAGGAAGCTGAGACACAAAAAGGTGAAGTTACTTCCCCAAAGTCTCACTGCTATGATAGTAAAAGGAACCAATGGGTAAGTCACATAAAATACTCAGCGCAATGCTTGAACAGAATAGTTTCATGGTAAATTTTAAGCCATTATTATAACTATCATTATTATTATTTAAATTGGAAGCTTGAAGTTATAGTTATACATCAGGCTACAATTTAGAGAGTGCTTTTGCAGGGGAGAAAAAGTGGAAAACCTTGTACCTCCTTTGAATTACTGAAATAACCAGAGGATGTTCCCTTGCTATTTGCAGTACTTTGAAGAAATAATTGGAAATGCCTTGCCTCTTTCTTGAAGTGATGAAATAATCAGATGAGGGTGATTCAGGTCATGTTCTCTTGACCGGGCTTTGTCGTTTACTTGGGGAAGTCTCAGGACTTCCCTGGTTCTCAATTTCTTCCTCTATAAAATGAGACAACTAAGTTCCTAGGCAATCTAATATCCTTTTTGGTTTAATATTTTCCAAGATTCTTTTATTTAATAGATTCAAATATTTTTTGAATGGAAAACACAGTGATCTACCTCTTGTGAGAGCTGAAAAAATATAAGCTCATTGGAGACCTAGGGAAGGTGTGGTCTCGAGAAGAAACATTACAATGGAAAGAGGTAAAGTGGTGGAGAAACAATCTCCCAAAACACTTTAGCTTCTGCTACCTCTCAATGTCCTCACATCTCTTGGAGCCCAGTGCAAAACCAAAATTTCTTCAGAATGTGAAACAATGTTAGTGAATTCTGTAGATGAGAGTTTTCGTGAAACTGTGAGACTGCACAGATCACATATTCAGGAAATCAGGCATACCTTGAAAAGGGAAAAATCGTATGCTATCCAAACCTCTCACTTTACAAGTGGGAGACATGAGCTCCAAAGAGAACGGGTTTACTAATGATCACCTTGGTAGCAAGGCTAGCAGGAAGACCTAGAATCCAGAAATACATGGTGTTTTCAGAACTGCAATTTATGTAATTTTCAGGCAGTTGATTGTCAAGTGGTAGCTTGGCGAAAAGGTCACAAAAAATGTGAAACTCCTTCTAAAATGGGATCTGGGAGTAAGTGGGAAGCAGTGTTTGCTCTGCAACTTATCTTCTTAACAAATGCCTTATTCCTCTCATCTCCAAATGGATTTACAACTCTATAACATATTTTTATTAAAGGGCTATCGGTATTTTTTTTTCTAAGGGCTGAGATACTCAGTATTTTTGTCTTTGCAGGCCACAGGGTCTCAGTTGCCATTACTCAACTCTGCTGTTATAGCATGAAAGCAGCAATGGACAATTTGTAAGTGAATGGTCATAGCCACATTCCAATAAAACTTTATTTTCCAAAAGAGACAACAGAGCAGATTTAGCCCACAGGCAACAGTTTGCCCATGTGGGATTTATTTATGTGTATTTATTATATAGCATATAAATATTCTTGGGCTATATGTCTGTTAGACACCCATTGTTCGTATTGGGTAAGTTACTGGAAAAGAGAACATATATTTTCTGAATTGCTTTTGTAAAACCCCAATGTTTTGGAAAGATATGAATTTTAATTGATTTTCTAAAAGTTACATAAAATAAGGACCTGATATAACTTATAATCATCTTGTAGAGCTATCACCCAATTAGTGGATTTTACCGTTCATTCATCTACACATACACACAATTTATTCAGCAGCTCCCATGTAATGTGAAATAAAATGACAAATCCATTTCTCAATATACTTATGATCTGATGCATTTTTTCACATAGAAGAAACAGAGAAATAATACAACTCATTGTGTCTTGATGGAAGAAAGTGACCACCTGACATCAAGTGACTGATGGAGTAAGGCTTAGTAAAACAGCTGACCTGTGAGTCTGAGTTCGATGATTGAATAGGAGTTCATCAAACAACTAAGGAGAAAAGCATTTTTCAAGCATGGTCGTCACCCTATAAAGGTGCAATGAAGGAAACTTTGGTATTATAAATCATGTAATTCTCAAGACTCATTTGCTCAAACAGACTGTGACATTTTCCTTGGCCCTGCTGTTTCAATATCATTTTTCTTGTCACATCATGCCAAAATTTAGTCTCATCTTAGTTTCACACAAGATTCACCTACTCACCAATTTTGGAGTTAATTGAAAACTAGCCTGTCAAAAAGTCCTCTTTTAATTTTAATATTAATTTAATTCTGGAAATAATCTTGGCTTCAGGTTTCTTATGGGATAATAATCATTGTATTGTTGTCAGGATTGGTAAATTATTTTCTGCATCCACTTTACCTGCTCAGGAAACATATATACACACAGCACTGAGTAGTTGGAACTGTTCTTTCCTCTGTATCCTGGCAATCTTTGTTTTACTGTATTTTGTCTTATTCCTTGACTCATGTTTTATTTCATTTTCTTTTTTTCTTTTCTTTTCTTTTTTTTTCTATTTGATGTCTCTGTTACAGTGTTATAGTTTATGTAAAATAAATAGTATTCATTTCAAGTCTAAAACATGAAACTACTACAATCAGGGCACCAAACATTTCTATCATGCCAAAAGTTTCCTACTGCCCCTTTGTAGTTCATCCCTCCTTCCAACCATGCTGGTCCCAGGCAATAAATAATCTGTATTTTGTCACTATCTCTCAAGATATTTCAAGAATTTAACATGGAATTGTACAGTACGTATGCTTTTGCATCTAAATTATTCTACTTAAGATAATGATTGAGATTCATTTATATCATTGATCATATCAGTACTTTATTCATTTGTATTGCTAAGTAGTATTTTCTCATATCAGAGGTTTTCATTAGACAAGGAATGGGAACTAAGTTTCATGGCATATTTTATAGCTGATTGCTGGCAGCCATGGGGTTTATTGCCTTGAAAAGTCTTCTGAACTACCTCTAGACTCAGAGATAAAGAGTTCTGTCATTTATTAACAATTTTCATGATAGATAATAAAGGGAGAAGTGGTCCCAAATGTGTCACATATTTGCAAGCTATGGCTTAGGTGCTGCTGATTCCACATGGACTTTCCCTGTTGTGCATTTCATATTTTCACCCTTTCTTTGGTACCAAACAATCCACCATTGCTCAGAGTTTCCATGTTTTCATATGGTTACATATTGTATGTGTTTATAACAAGAAAAGCTTGATTGCTAATACTACCACATGGTTCCACAAATTCACATATAGATTTTTGCTCATTTTGTGTTTGTGTTTGTGTTGGTTACATGTTGGTTTATTTTAGTCTGTTTAATGTCACATTAAATAAATGCTTTTATAGTTGTTTCTCTTCTTAATATCTCTAATAAAGTACTTTTTGTATATTGTTTATTAAAAAAAAGGTTCCAAACCAGTAAGGAAAACAAAATAATCCTCGACATTGAAGTCAGCATCCCAGTGCCTGACGTAGTCTTTTAGGTAGCACAATGACAATGTCTCACAGCCAGTGACTCAGGATATCCTATTGCCATCTAGAGTGTCCCAGGTGGAAAACTGGATGAAGGCAGTGGTGGTCTATCTCTTTTACATAGAGATTCTCTCTAAAAGGTTAAATTCTTGGTTTTCTCTCTCTCTCTCTCTCTTTTTTTTTTATGGAGTCTCTCCCTGTCACCAGGCTGGAATACAGTGGTGCAATCTCAGTTCACTGCAAGCCCCACCTCCCAGGTTCAAGGGATTCTCCTGCCTCAGCCTCCTAAGTAGCTGGAACTACAGGTGCATGCCACCACACCCAGATAATTTTTGTATTTTTAGTAGAGACGAGGTTTCACCATGTTGGCCAGGATGGTATCGATTTCTTGACCTTGTGATCCTCTGCCTTGGCCTCCCAAAGTGCTGGGATTATAGACATGAGCCACCACACCCAGCCTTTCTCTCTGTTTTATTGGACCTTTGAATCTCCCCTGTGATTCATTTTAAATTTATCTAATTACCCTAAGGGTTACAATACAGAATGAAGCAAAGTCAATGAATTCATCTAAGTAAATCATGCTGAATCTTATTTCAGCTGCTATAAAAATAAAATGAGGATCTATGAGGACTTATTGCATAGTCTTAGATCATTCAACTAAGAAGATTGCAGGTTTCAATAAAGAGCTCATTTTAAGTGCAAGCGTTCAGAAACTATCTTACCGATAAAAACCTATTGAGTAAGAGACTCTATGAAACAAACTGGAGAAAGTTTTGAAGTTTTATTACAATACTAAAGCAGTTGAAGGACAATGAGAATGAGTTGTTATCAATCTTCATTATACTAACAAATACACTCTATGACATTTGAGATATTTCATTTATACATCAAATGTGATAGAATCAGTTTAAAAAGGCAATTTTCCAGGAAGTTTAATTATGTAATTCAACAGTTTACATGTTATGCATATCATTTTGATTTCCATTTCCTATCTTATTGTTAATATTATTGCCTAAAATTTCCTTTTTGTAAAAACACCTATTTTCCTAAGTGAACTAAACTTGAGCAGACCTATTACATATATTTTCAGTACTTTTTCTTACTGCTGGTTTTGCTGCTAAATTAATCCTCTCAACAGGTTGCGCACATTTCATTCAGATTTTTATTCATAGCTTTTTGAATTTATTCCTTGGCCTCTGCAGTTTTTGTTTCTTTCGCACAAACTGTATCTACTAGTCTGTAATTGCATTAGAAACCTTGACACCAGAGTAATTGTATTAACTGATAATAGTTTAGAAATTTATCTGGCTTGTAAAGCATTTTTTCCCTGTACATTGACTAGTACTTATATGTTAAAATTACTAAAATACTTGTATCATCTTCATTTTCCAAGAGTATGAGTTAAAAATATAAACGTAACTGGTGTGAATATTTGGACATCCCGACAGAACATCTGAATACTAAATAATAACTTATATGACATGATACTCATTTTATTGAAGTTAAAACATAGTATGAATTGGGCACAGTGACTCACATCTATAATCCTAGTTCTCTTGGATGCCAGTGTAAATGTGTCACTTGAGATACGGAGTTCAAGACCAGCCTAGGTAACATAACAAGACCTCATCTCTACATTTTTTTTTTTTAATTAGCTGGGCTTGGTGATGCATGTCTGTAGTCCTCGGTACTTGGAGGCTGATGTGGGAGGTTTGCTGGAGCCCAGAAGTTTGAGGTTTCAGTGAGTAATTATAGTGCCACTGCACTATAGCCTGGGTGACAGAGTGAGGCCCTGTCTCTAAGAACAAACAAACAAAATACAGTATGTAATCAGAACATTTTTGAGTGAGTGACAACCATTGCAACATTAATGGAAAGAGAAAGTTGGATTGACTTCTTGGGTGTGGGGATTTGCATTTATAACTTCTCTAGAGCTAGTGTGATTAGGAAAGAGAGAGTTAAAAGCAAGTATCTTATATACAGTATTTGTTTTTAATCATAAATATCCACATTTACCAGAGAATTTATCCATGATTGAGTGAAAAACCATGGGTTTTAGAGTAAAGATGATCTGAATTGAAAACTGGTTTCACTAACTAATGAATGACCATGGAAACTTACTCTATTTGACAAGACTCAGTTTAATTCTATATAAGACTGTATGTGAGGTGAGGAATTAGTTGAATAGCCTGATATAATCATTTCACGGTATAAATAAATATTGAAACATATTGTACCCTATAAATATATAAAATTATTATTTGTCAGTTAAACAATTTATGTTTCCTGAGTCATTAAATTGTTGCCAGGATTGAGATGCCCCCTCTAAAGAGAATGCAGTTTTTGACAGAGTGACTTTGGAATGGATCTATTGCACTATAAACAGCTAAAATTACATCAATTTTAAAGTAAAATAAAAATTTATGACTAATAAGTGATAATTTAAATATTTTCTCAGTATTGAGGAATCTGGAAAGTACTACATATCCCATTTTCACTACCTCTTTTCTTTTATCCTGTTTCATCACATTTTACTATTTAGAGTAATTATAAGATACTTAAGACACCAAACCCATTCATATTTTTATATAATTCTTGAACCAGCAACCAACCCAATCTACCCATTGTGACAAAGGGCTGATATCCAGAAACTACAAAGAACTAAAGCAGATTTACAAGAAAAAAACAAACAAACTCATTCAAAAGTGGGCAAAGAATATGAACAGATGCCTTTCAAAAGAAGATATTTATGCAGCCAACAAACATATGAAAAAATTCTTATCATCACTGGTCATTAGAGCAATACAAATCAAAACCACATTGAGATACCATCTCATGCCAATTAAAATGGTGATCATTAAAAAATCAGGAGACAACAGATGCTGGAGAGGATGTGGAGAAATAGGAACACTTTTACACTGTTGGTGGGAGTGTAAATTAGTTCAACCATTTTGGAAGACAGTATGGCAATTCCTCAAGGACCTAGAAATAGAAATTCCATTTGACCCAGCAATCCCATTACTGGATGTATACTCAAAGGATTATGAATCATTCTATTATAAAGACACATGCACACGTGCGATGTTCATTGTGGCACTGTTTATAATAGCAAAGACCTAGAACCAATTCAAATGCCCATCAATGGTAGATTGGACAAAGAAAATGTGGCACATATACACCATGGAACACTATGCAGCCATAAAAAATGATTAGTTCATGTTCTTTGTAGGGACATGGATGAATCTGGAAACCATCATTGTCAGCAAACTGACACAAGAACAGAAAACCAAACACTGAATGTTTTCACTCACAGGCACGTGTTGAACAATGAGAACACATGGCCACAGGGAGGGGAATATCACACACTGGGGTCTGTTGGGGGGTGGATGCTAGGGGAGGGACAGCAGGGGGCTGGGATGTTGGAGAAGGATAACACTGGGAGAAATGCTGCATGTAGGTGATGGGGGGATGGAGACAGGAAACCATCATGGCATATGTGTACCTATGCAACAATCCTGGAAGATCTCCTTGCACCGCCTTTGTTGTACCCCAGAGGTTTTGTCTAGGGAGTGTCTGTCACTCAGTTTGAAGAATTTTTTAATTTCCATCTTGATTTTGTTTTTGACCCAATGCTCATTCAGGAGCAGGTTATTTAATTTCCATATATTTGCATGGTTTTGAAGGTTCCTTTTGGAGTTGATTTCCAGTTTTATTCTGCTGTGGTCTGACAGAAAGCTTGATATAATTTCAATTTTCTTAAATTTGTTGAATATTCTGTATATATCTGTTAAGTCCACTTGTTCCAAGGTAAAGGTTAAATCCATTGTCTCTTTGCTCACTTTCTGTCTTGATGACCTGCCTAGTGCTGTCAGTGGAGTATTGAAGTCCCCCACTACTACAGTGTTGCTGCCTATCTGATTTCTTAGGTCTATTAGTAATTGTTTTATACTGTGTGATTTATGCTTTAAGAGGTTCTGCTTTGATGTGTTTCCAGGATTTACTTCAAGATTTGGAACCTTTTAGCAGTTCTTGTAGTGGAGACTTTGTAGTGACAAATTCTCTCAGCATTTGTTTTTCTGCGATAGACTATCTTTCCTTCATATATGATGCTTAGTTTTGCTGGATACAAAATTCTTGGCTGATAATTATTTTGTTTGAGGAGACACATATACATCCCTAATCCCTTCTAGTTTGCAGGGTTTCTGCTGAGAACTCTGCTGTGAATCTGAAAGGTTTTCCTTTACAGGTTACCTGGTGTTTCTGCCTCACAGCTTTTAGGATCCTTTCCTTCATCTTAGCTTTAGATAACCTGATGACAATGTTCCTAGGCTATCACGTTTTTGCAATGAATTTCCCAAGTATCCTTTGTGCTTTTTGTATTTGGATGTCTTGGTCTCTAGCAAAGTCAGAGAAATTTACCTTGATTATTCCCCAAATACGTTTTGCAAACTTTTAGATTTCTCCTCTTCCTTAGGAACACCAATTATTCCTAGATTAGGTCATTTAACATAATCCTAGACTTGTTGGAGTATTTGTTCATATTCTCTTATTCTTTTTTCTTTGTCTTTGTTGGATAGGGATAATTTGAAGACTTTGTCAAGCTCTGAATTTCTTTCTTTGACTTGCTGAATTCTATTGTTGAGACTTTCCAGATAATTTGGCATTTCCATAAGTTTGTCCAATATTTCCTGAATTTTCAATTGTTTTTTCTTTAAGCTATCTATTTCCTTGAATATTTCTCCCTTCACTTATTGTATCATTTTTTGGATTTCCTTGGATTGGGCTTCCCCTTTCTCTGGCACCTCCCTGATTAGCTTAAAAACGAATCTCTTGACTTCTCTTTCAGGTAAATCTGGGATTTATTCTTGGTTTACATCCATTGCTGGTGAACTAGTGTGATTTGGCGAGGGCAGGGGGGCGCAGGTAGGGGTATCAAAGGGCCTTTTTTTTTTTGTCATATTACCAGAGTTGATTTTCTGGCTCCTTCTCATTTGAGTAGGCTCTGTTAGAGGAAAGATCTATGGCTGAAAGCTGTTGTTCAGATTCTTTTGTCTAACATGGTGCACCATTGTTGTAGTACTCTCCCCCTTTCCTATGGATGTGGCTTCCTCTGAACCAAGCTGCAATGATTGTTGTCTCTTTTCTATCCACCAAGTAAGTCTACCTAGCTCCAGGGTGGTACTGAGGGTTGTCTGCACAGAGTCTTGTAATGTGAACTATCGGTCTCTCAGTCATGGATATCAGCACCTGTTCCAGTGGACGTGGCAGGGGGATGAAACCGAGTCTGTGAGGGTTCTTAGCTTTGGTGGTTTAATGCTCTACTTTTGTGCAGACTGGCCTCATGCTGGGAGGTGGCTCTTTCCAAAGAGCATCAACTGTGGTAGTATGGAGAGGAACTGGCAGTGGGCAGTGCCCTGGAACTCCCGTGATGATATGCCCTTTGTCTTCAGCTACAAGGTTGGGTAGGGAAGGACCATCAAATGGGGTAGTACTATGCATATCTGGGCTCAGAATTTCCTTGAGTGCATCTCGCTGAAGCTGCTGTGGGGGATGGGGGTGGGATTCCCAGGTCAATGTGTACCTAGGAGGATTATGTCTGCCTCTGCTGAGTCATTCAGGTTGTCAAGGAAGTTGGGGAAAGCCTGAGCAGTCACAGGCCTCACCCAACTCCCATCCAAACCCAAGGGTTGGTCTCACTCCCACTGTTTCCTCCCTTACAGCCCCGAGTCTGTTTCCAGACAATGGGCAAGCTGGACTTGAGAGTTTGCCCCAGGCTACCCACCTCCAAACTGTAAAAGAAGAGGTCTTGGTTCTTCCCCAGCCTGTGCAGTCTGCATATTGGATTCATGTCCTCCCCTGAGTTCTGGCCAGGAGACTTCTCACCCCTTTGAAATTGTTACAGAGTTCAGCTGGAGATTTCCTTCTCCCTGTGTGTTTTCCCGCCAACTCCTCTGATCGCCCTCCTGTCGGATCCCTGTGGTTCCAAGCAAGAATGGCCTGCTTGGGGGATCCAGTGAGCTCCCATGGCTTTTCTGCTGCTTGCTCTACTCCTTTATTTTGCTCCACTCATTAAATTGATGCCACTCCAGGTAAAGTCAGAAGCTTCTCCAGCAAATAAGTCTTTGGTTTCTCCAGTGGGGGTATGTGTTCAGTAAAGGATCTCCCTTTCCCACTTCCACAGTTGGGGCACTCACAATATTTGGGTTGTCTCCTGGGTCGTGCAGGAGCAGTCCACTTCCCTTAGAGGGTCTGTGGGTCCTCTCAGGATTGCTGGTTTGTTCTTGCAGTAGATCTGGAGCTAAAATTCACAATGTGAGTCTTTGCATGCTGCTCTGTCCATCTGAGTCAGAGCTGCAATCTTGTCTCCCATCTGCCATGATGATTCCTTCTCTGATGGTGATATTTATTTAGCAATATCATCCGTGCTTTGTTAACTGTCGAAGCTAGCTTTTTGGGTCCCAATATATTATTCTTTCTTCTTTTTCATGTGTTTGGATAGTTTTTAATTTAAAGCAATTAAAAATGTAAAAGATGTGATTTACAAGGGAATGAATAATTAGAAAAGATCAACATAGAGAAGAAATGATTCTCAGTGAAGTTTGAAAAACCTATGAAGAATATATTCTGGAAATTATTGGAAACTTGTCATGGACCAAACAGTCTAAAAGATTATATTAGAGTTTTAAGGTTTTATTATTCTAGATCATATCTGGGTTAAAAAAAAAAGAAACTGTAAGAAAGTATATTTTGATTTAATATAATCTGTATTTATTTAATTTTTAGTCATTTATTGAGTACCTCTTATGTACTGGGACATTTTATTCTGGGTAGAGCAGTGTCAGGTAAAAGGAAATGTATTCCTAAGAAAGTTAGAGCTTGACCAAATTACTGAAAAATAGATAGCTATTCATAATGCTAATAAATGTGGGTTATATCTAATTAGCAGTGATAATATTTAAAACATTTAAGCAAGAGAGGAAGGGATGGGATCAGATTCACATTTCATTTAGTTATTTTCAGATATTGCAGAGAAAATGTTGGAGAGCTATAGGACTAGAAAACAACCAACATTTTAAAATACTATTTCAATTGCCAACATAAAATATAATGCATCCCTAAACTGGAGCAGGAGAAAATAGGATAAAGGGTATGAATACAAAACACGTTGAAGAACAAGAATGTAAAGGATTCAGATACTGAATGAACTAAAAGGTAAAGTGATCTATGCTTTTGTTTTAGATGGTTGTATAGATTTATCGTTTATCGAGACAGTAATGAAAGAAGAAACATATTTTTAAAAAGGAAAAATGGGTTAGTTTGGGATCTACTCCTTTTTGAGAAATATTTGATACTTCCTGAGGAAAAAAAAAATTAAAACAACAAAACTTTTGAAGGAAATTTCCTATAGCCACAATTATAGTACTTAATGAAGATGAGTCCACTTTCATTTATGTTTCAGTGTTTAAGTACCCAATATGGGCCCTAGGTGCATTCCTATACAGTTGACATTACTTAAACCAAGAAAGTACATTTGCCAGCCTCCGTCAGGAGAAGACTCCCAAAAGTTTGACCTACCTTTAGTCTGGAATTGTCCCCACATAGAATTTGCTTCTAGTGTAGAAGTTTAGCAAGGACAATCATAAGAGGGACTTCTGTGACCTCTCTTTCACTCATCCCTTGAGGTTTTAAATATTTTAGCAAGGTTGGAGTCTGTTTTAGTTTCTTAAATTGGAGTGAATGGTTACCTTGCATGGAATTCTACACCTGAGATGTGTGGTCTGGCCCCTGTCAATATTGCATTTCTCCAAAGATCAAAGAAATGAGGCTAGACCCTAAAGCTACAGGCAGAAGGATAGTGGCACTACTCTGATTACATGTGACACTTGCAGGCTTGGACTACTACAGATCTTGATGTTAACAATTTATGATTGCCACTCCTACCTAAGTAGTTATGAATTCAGAGATCTTATGGGAAAATAAAACAAAGTATTGCACTAGCTCTGAGTGCTAAAAGAAAATATGACATTTTCTATTTTTTTCAACTATTCCTCCGAAAGTGAATTTAATAATACATTTGGGGCACATCAAACGTCTTCTCCCATTCAGAGGAATATTGAACACAAGTTGAGAGTTTCATGCACCTGAAATCCACAGGCAAGATTGTCTGCAAAAATATATGTCAGAAATGGCAAATGGGTCAGAAAGGAAGCACCTACATGAATCAGGAAACCATCCTAAACTACACAGGTTTTTCTTAAATATAATTTAATTTTTTTCTTAAATTCACCCATGCTGCCAAAAATATCTCTGAATTTCTATTAAGAATTTTATATGTACTAGTTATAAATTTCTAGTAGCTGTGAAATAGCAATGTATGTTATGCATGATAAATTGAAAAATATGTTTTAAGAGTATAACTGAAAGAATCTCTACATTATATTACTATGCTTTCAAGCCATAAAGTGTGTTATAAAATACAAACTGCAGAGGCTTATGCTCTAATTCAAAAAGTTATATTACAAAGAGTTCTGCTAAAAAATAAACTAATATTTTATCCCCACAATACTATAGTAACATCCCTTAAACTTGACCAGTTATTTCTAATGTGTATCCATATAACCTTCTGAGTTATGGTAAAAGTAGAAAAAGAAAAGAAGAGGATAATAGGAGAGTAGAGGATGGAAAACATGGGGTTCAATTCTGGGGTGTTTTTCTACCCTAAAGAATTGAGACCACGGGAAAACTGGACTGAATTCACTGTGAGTCACAATTTTTGCATTTGTTTAAAATTTTGCTTAGTATAGAACATTAAAATAGAAAAGGAAAGTGTTCTCTTTCAATCAGACTTCATCTTTGGAAGCAGAAACACAAGCAAAATTTTTTTCCTGTTACTGATGTTAGGTGAAGTATGTCAAAATTAAAACATCGATGACAAAGCAGATGCTCAGGCAATAATAGTCATATCAACTTAGTGAATGGGAAACCAAGTGGGTATTGGAATGCTTTTAAATTTCTCTAGCTGTGCCAAAATATTTTCTGAGATTTTAGATATCACTCAGCCTTGCTTACAGGATCACAATACTCTGAGTAGTAACTGAGAAAATGGTTTAGCAAACTTGAGACAATTTCATTTATTGTGTCAAAGGAGCATGTGATATGTAATTAAACTTCTATATCCATGGGTTCTGTATCCTTGGATTCAACCAATTGCTGATCAAATTATTTGGGAACAAAAATAGCATCTGTCCTGAACATGAACAAATATTTTTTCTTTTATTTTTCCTAAGCAATATAAACTAGCACCTGTTTACATAGCATGTACAATACATAATGTATTATAATCAATCTAGAGATGATTTAAAGTAAAAGGGAGAATGTGTGCAGGTTATATGCAAACACTATGCCATTTTATATCATTTTATATCAGGAATCTAGATTACCTGATCATTGATTTTGTTATCTAAGGAGGGTCCTGAGACCAATCCTTCATGGGTAGAGTCATAGTGATGGATGACAGTATTAACATACTTTTAATTTAACAAAGGATCATTATTACAGTTATTTTATCTAATCCAACTGATGCCGCTTAATGGTGTTTATGGGCAAGGTTATGATAAATTTTTCAAATGTTTGAAGAAAATGCAGTTACAACCTCTCCTGGAATTAATACCTGATACTTAAACAAAATCTAGCCAAATTCTCTGTTGATAGGGCCATATATGTTGTTTTTCATGAGAGTAATAATTGATGCTGATGTTTTACATACTGAAGGATTAAGTTGGAAGACACGTTAGTACACTTCAGTGGCTATTGAGTACCTTTATTCAAAGGCCTCTAACACAACTTTGAGTTTGTGTTTATGAAGCAAAACTTGTGTGTTACCTACTCGCAGGTCCTACAGAAGGCCAAATAGTAACAAGTATGTGACAGCCACAGTTTCTGACTTGGTTGACAGATATATCTCTAAGTCCAGTCCAGTTGTCTGTCATTACTCAAAACATTGCTCAGTTAAATCAAATCGGTTTTTTCTAGACTACTTTTCAGTCTCATTCACCACTTTCCTCCACCAACTTCTTAATACTGTAGTTCCATGGGATCCTGCTTTTTTTCTTTCTTTTCTTATTTCATGTCTTTTCCCTGGGAGAAGCCTTTTGTGCTTGTCATTTTATTTATTAGTCATGTAAGCTTAACTCTAGGAAATATTTCTTTATTAAAAACTATCTTCCAAACTCATATTAAATGCTAACTGTAATCTTCACTTAAATGTGTTTCAAACTCACATGTCAAGGAGAATGCATGGTGTTTTCCTCTACTCCTACATGAAGTAAGTTCTCCCTATCTTGAGTAAAAATACTGTCAACCACCCAATGTATCCAAATTTGAAAACTGGGTGTCAGTCTACATGTCACTTGTTCTGTCATATCTAAGAAACACAAATATCCCCAGTCATCTTGTTATTTGCTACATCCTATTTACTCTACTATAAATAGTATTGCTGTTTGTTTTGTAAAACCTATGTAATTTCCATGTGTTTGGTTTTGGGTTTGTTTCTGTCATTTGTTTTTATCTATGAAGACTTCCTGACTCTGGTCAAATTGTTTGATGTATTTTTCCTTGTTTTATTAACCTGGTGGACATATTTCTATCACAACAATTATGGCATTTTATTTTAATTATTTTATTTGGTTTACATTTCACTCTACTGTATGAGTCTATGGATTTCTTTAAGAAAACAACTGGATTGTAATCATCTTTGTAGTCTCAGAACTCAGCACAATTTCTTGACTATAAGAAGGCATTCAGGCTGGGCATGGTGGCTCACACCTGTAATCTCAGTGATTGGGGAAGCTGAGACAGAAAGATGGCTTGAGGCCAGGAGTTTCAGACCAGTGGGGGCAACATAGAGAGATCCTGTCTCTAAAAAAAGATTACAAAAAAACTTTAGCTATGCATGGTGGATGCAAGCTTGTTGTCTTAAGTACTGGAGAGGCTGAGAAGACAGGATCACTTGAGCCCAACAATTTGAGATAACAGTTAGTTAAGATCACACCACTGCACTCCACCTGGGGTGAAAGAGCAAGATCCTGTCTCAGGCAATAAAAAGAAAGAAAGAAGGAAGGAAGGGAGGGAAGGAATGTAGCACCTTCAAGGCATATGTGGTAAATAAAAATAAATGAGTGAATTAATAGACCCCATTTGTTTATTCACTTACAGTGTAGTTTTTAATCATATTTCAAAATATTGCATTTCAGTGAATAAAATGACATAAGGTTTTTGTTAAGGACTAAATAATTATATCCCCATAAGTTTTATGGTTTTAAGATGTTTATAATACCCTAAATGGTAATGTGGCTCTATTTGGAGATGGGGCCTCTAAGGGAGTAATTAAAGTTAATTCAAGTTCTAAAGAGGCAAAGCCCTGATCTGAGAGGATTCATATTCATATAAGGAAACAGTAGAGAGCCCATTCCCCAGGTTCCTGACCTGCCCCTTACACCTTGAAAAGGTGTGAAAGCATAGCAAGAAGGCTACCATCTGTAAGTCAAGATGAGACCTCTCCCTAGAAGCCTAATTAGTAGAAACTTGATCTTGGACCACTAGCTTCCAAAAGTGACAAAATTTCTTTTGCTTAGGACACTTAGTCTGTCCTATTTGGTTGTGGCAGCCCAAGCTGCCTAATACAGTCTCCTATCAGAATTTTTTTCTATCAGGAAACACCATACAAAATACTTTTGTGGTAGTGCTGTGATTATCACAGCCATTCCCAAATAATTTTTTTCCATGTCTGCCTCCCAGGATAGAGATTAAAAGTGTCAGCCTTTTTCTTAACTAGGAACATGGCCTAGTTGTGGCCAGTGAACCACAAAGAGAAATCCTATGGAGCTGAAAGGCAAAGATCTTTACCTGCAGTTAACAAGCCTATCTTTGTTCCTGCTTTGTTACATTGCCCTGTGAACATGGGGTGCTTAGAGAGACATTGCATCAGAGTAAGATTAAACAAAAGAATCAGAAAAGATTAGGTCCCGGCTGGCAGTCTTTAGTTACTGAACAAACTTTTAGATTACCTGCCTTCTAATGTCCTGAGTCATAACAGTGGTTATTGTTTAATCAATTTTCAGTTGGGTTTTCTATTACAACCCAATAAAAGCCTCCTAAGTGACTCAAATGGTAAATGAATTACTAAAGGTAGCTACTTCTTTACATGTCATCTAATTGTGTCTAGTCTTGTATTTGGTAGTTTCAAAACAGGTTGGAATTTAAGTTTAATCTTTTAAGCCTTCTGGCAAAGTAGACTTCATTTATTTTCAAACTCTGAACCTTTTTTCATTTAATTCTTTTTTTTGTTCAGGACAATGGTTCTCGTGTGAGACTTTTTATATGCTTTGTCAGAAAATTCAGCATGCAAGTGGAAACTAATCAACTTGTCACTGGGTACATGGAAAGATAAATAAAAAATAATCTGAATACCATGTCTGTATGTGTTTGGTCTCTATTGTGCTGATTTTTTTATCTTTAACTTTTATTTTAATTTCATGTGTACATGTGCAGGTTGTGAATGTTTGTTACATAGGTAAACATGTACCATGGTGGTTTGCTACAGAGATCATCCCATTAACTAGGTATTAAGCCTAGCATCTGTTAGCTATTCTTCTTGATGCTCTCTGTCCCCTGACCCCCACAACAGGCCCCAGTATGTGTTGTTCCCCGTATCTCCATGTGTTCTCATCATTCAGCTCCCACGTATAAGTAAGAACATGCAGTGTTTGGTTTTCTGTTCCTGTGCTAGTTTGCTGAAGATAATGGCTTCTAGCTCCATCCATGTTCCTACAAAGGACCTGATCTCATTCCTTTTTATGACTGCATAGGATTCCATGCTGTATATGTCCCACATTTTCTTTATCCAGGCTATCATTGATGAGTATTTGGGATGATTCCATGTCTTTGCTATTGTGAATAGTGCTGCAATAAACCTAAGTATGCATGTATCTTTATAACAGAATTATTTATATTCCTTTCGTTATATACCCAGTAATGAGACTGCTGGGTCAAATGGTATTTCTGCCTCTAGATCTCTGAGGAATTGCCACACTGTCTTCCACGATAGTTTCATTTCTCAATCCCTATTAATCCTCCAGTCCTTTACCCGAGGGAAAAAAACAGAAATGATAACAACTGTTTATCTTAATTATTGAAAACTTCTGGGAAGTAGAGGGTAAATTCTGCTTTTGCTTTATAGATCTGACTAAATGCCAGTGTATTCATCTGTTGACAGATAAATAAGAGAGAAACCACACAAGAAGAAAGAAAAAAAGATTGACTTAAAAATTCTCAACACTGTTGAGAATTGCTGAGCTGGTTCTTTTCATCTCTAGTTAATTGAGAAGTCATAGGAAAGTTAACAAGACATTTAGATTTTTCTTTTATATTACCCAGTCCTCTCATGCAATTTTATAATTAAATATATTTAGACTAGAGGGTAATTTATATTAGAATAATGATATAGAACACCTATCTGGTTAGTTATATATCTAGTTAGCCACATATCCACATGTAAACATAAATGAATAGATCATCTGTATATGTTTTGAGCATATTTAACATAATACCCACTTCAAGTGCATTAGTTCATTTAATCCTCACAATTGTTATATGCAGGATCATAATTGCTACTTTACAGATTAAGAAACTGAAATTTAGAGGTATAGTCTCCTAAAATCATAAGCCAGCAAACAATGAGGTCAGGGTTTGATCCCATTCAGCCTGACTTGGCCTACCCACTTAACCATTGCATTGGCATACCCACTTAATCATTGCATTGTACACACCAAATAACCAGAGAACATAGTTTCTGATACCACTCTCTAGCTCCTTCTCACTAAGGAACTGTTATCAACCTTTAACCAGTGCATTGGAAATCAGTCTTGGTTTTGCCACATTTGAAAGCAATTACTTAATGTAAAATTAAAAATGAGTTTTAAAAATTTATAAACTTTTTTTGAGAAATGAAGAGGCCAGATAGTAGTTCTAATCTTTAGTTTCTATATTATTTCTTTTGTTCACTCTAATTTGGAACATGTAAATGAAGTTATGCAGTTTGAATGTACTACAATTAAATTATAAATAGATCCTCACATGTAATATATAAATAAATGTGATATTTATAAAAATTTACTAAATAAAATATCTACCAGTTTTAGGTTATTTACTAGATGACCTTCTTGGGACGCTTTTAGCATTTATATATCTGTGTAAAAACTAACATCCATAAAAGAAATAATGATTGTCTCATTATTTAAATGGAGTCTATATCTAAGAGCTATCTTGAGCTTAAAATTTCAAAAATCAGATCACATATCCAGAACTTCATTGACTATCAGTTTGCAGGATCAGCATCCCTTTCTTTCTGCTCACTCTTCATACCACACTGCTTTCCCTTCCATGTGTTCTTGATGGTATTATAAATCAAGATGTCACCCTCCACCAACAACATCTAGCCATGGTGGTAAGCAATGACACAAACTAGACAAAGCACATTCAGATACCTGAATTTTAAGGAAAGCTACCCAAGATGGAAAACTATTGGAATTATAGCATCTTAATGTCTATAAAGCAAAGAGACTGCCAGTTAATGTCCTCTAAATAAATCACATGAGCTTTCTTGGTACTTGTCTTTCTTAAGTGTATTTGTTTAATTTTATCTTTGATTATGAAAGTTTAAGTTATCCATAGTAAATTTACCTAGAGCAAGTATTCAGAGTTACTGATATGAAAATTCAGAATTAAATTCAGATAACAGCTCCTCAGTGAAATTTGGGGTATTTATAATGGTTTATGGCATTGAAACGTAAGAAATGACTTTTGAGATTCCCATTAGTTTTCTAGAACTGAAAATTAACAGCCCCAAGGTAATCAGCAGTGAAATAACTAATTAAGTATTTCCCTGTGGTCACCTGGAACCATGTATCCAACAAGAGCACAGTGTTAGGTGACTAACTGCTGTCAGAAAAGCTTAGAAAGGCCGAATAATTCTGCAAACATGGGGCAGGAGAGCTGTTTCTGACAGTATTAGATATTTTAAAAGCAAAGTTAAAGAATGACAAGCTCGAATCTTAAAATTTTTGCCTCAATGCATGGACTGAAACTCAGGGTCTTTCTGTGACTGTTGAAAAAAATCTCTCCTGTCTGATAGCTTTAGGGCTAAAATCACTGAAAAAACAACCTCAGAGATTAATTCTGTAGGTTACTGAATTAAAAGTCGGTCAAATTTACAACCTTTTCAGTTCTCTTATGTAAAGTTCAAGCATAACTCTAGAACTAATATAGCCCCAGCAACTGGAACCATTAGAGTGCAATGTATGGGATATTAAGATCGGTTGGAGAACTCTGATCTCTCAAACCCTTATGATATATACTCTTATAGAAAGAATCCATCTTCTCTTGCAAAAGAAATCAAATAATCTTTGTACTGAGAGCTACTTAGGGTTTTGAATACACCAAAATCATGAATATATATGGATATTGAAATATGGAATTCAAATAGTGAGGCTAATAGTCCCAGAAGGATTTATGGGAATTTGTTAATTTGTGTACTCAAATCCTGGAAATTATTTGTAAGACTGGATTTTGAGAATGCTTAGGCAAGGAGGTGGCTGGGGATTATGATTTTGGATCAGACTGGATTTATCAAAGTAGTTACTCTCAGCAGAGTTCCTGCATTCAGTGAGCTAGTTCAAGTAGACAGCTGCTGTTCTGGTTTAGGTAAAGCAAAGCCGGATCCAATTTGCTAACTGACATTGGAAGACCAAAAATCTCTCTTCACGTTTGGAGGAAGTACTGTCGCAAACTTTGAGATGCTGGAAGACTGGATGGAATCTTTTATGTGCATCCATTCACACACTGTGGTTATCATTTTGAGCACAATAGATTGAAAGATAACCAGATCACATGGAAGGTTAAGATCTGCATATGTCTGTGACAATGAGCCAGTAGGCTACTAGAAATAAAATATAATTGTTGTAGTCTCTTGAAGAAAAAGAAAACTATACATACTTTACATCCACAAATATATACTTTGAAACTTTTATTAGCCCTCTGTAAAGAAATCTATATCAACAGCCATAACAACTGGCCCATTATCTCATTACTGGATAATGAGAAATACCCAAAATTTTCAGAGACCATTGTGTACATAAAGGTACAGAATACCACTGTGGCCTGCAGGTAAAAGTGGTACTGGCTAAAGGGGTTCAGCAGATAGAGGATGCCTGATTCTGACCCCAAACTGATCTGTGTTTCATTTAGTTCTGTTTTTCTCATTTTCCTGAGAGTAATAATCAGAATCCAAATTATCAGGAAATGGCAGAATCCTCCAATGACTATATTGTCAGAATTATTATTGAAGGAATGGTCAGGAGGAAGCCACTGGAGACACCACTTCCTACAAAAGCAACAACACATTCTTGGGTTATTTGAAGATATCAAAGCCACCATAAAAGACCTAAAAAGCACATCAGGGTGAATACCTTCAAAGCATTAATATTCACATCTTTAATCTGTCTTGCAAAATTTCTGATGAGTCTTAAAAAATTATTGGATTCTTGAAATTTAACAAACCATATCCACTAGCTCTAATGCTGTTGTCTCACTGGGATAAACTAACACAGCTCCTTGTTATTGGTATGGGCTATTGAATAAGTTAACTTTTCCCAGTAAAACCAATAGTATCTTTTTATTCTTTGTATTAGTTTTGCTACTTCAGTAAATTACCACAAATAAAGTGGTTTAAAACAAACCAAAAAATATTAAAGACCCAGATGTCAAGTCTAAAATGGATAAAGAAGGCTACATTCTTTCTGGAGATAATCCTTTCCTTTGTCTTTCCACATTCTAAAGGCTATCTGATTTCCTTCGCGAGTGGCAACAAATCATTCCAACCTCTGCTTTCCTCATCATATCTTCTGTCTGACTCTGAAATTCCTGTATCTGTCTTATAAGAACCTTAGTGATGACTTTGTGTGTACTGGGTTAAGCTAGGGCAATCTCCCCATCTCAAGACCCTTAACTTCTCTGCAAAGGCTTTTTTATATGTTAAAATTGTATTCACAGGTTCTGGGGATTAGAATGTGGGCATATTTTGGAGCTGTTGGCATCCCACATTCCTGTATTCTTGTTCTGTATCACCATTTAATTCCTAGTATGTCCTTACTCTTACAGTGACAATCATATAACAATGAGAATATTATGATGTTAATCCTAGATGAGTATTTTATGTTACATATAGATGTGTAAACCAGATCTAGGGTGGGAGATAACCCAGCAAGACAAAAGACCTTATCAGTATTTTATTTCAGGAAAATTTCTGGAATTTGAATAGTCTGTAAGCTGATCAAGATATGACCTCTGCAGTAAGTGAAATGCTGCTTATTTTTATTCTACTACAACAAATAAAATGCCTAATATTTGGAAAGATACTTAGGGTTTTGAATACATCAAAATGTCCTGCTAAAACCCATTTACCTAGTGCAATAAAAAACTGAAAATTGTATGGGTCACACAGTTAGACAAAACAACATCAGATTTTTGAACTAGTTCGAAGACATGATTGAGGTGGTGATTCTCAAAGTGTCTATGGTCAACTGGAGATAGTCTTTGAGAAGCATAGCTCCCACAGTTGGAGAGTAGGATCATTGGTTGAGAGATAAAAGCCATCCCTTTTGTAGTTAACCTCATAGAATTATCTCTTGACATGCTACTAGACTCTCATAAAAGTTTAACAAATGATGGTGTGATACTAGACACTGTTATCAACACCTTTTGGTTTGGGTACTGTTATGGAGGTTATGCTATATTTTCTAAATCATTTGTCTGTATGGTGCTGTTTCTCTTAAAGCCAGATTATATAAGACTAAGAGTCAAGAAATAGATACGAGATTGTAGGAATGGTGACTGTAAATTACATGCTTTTGTAACCAGGGTAATGGGAGGCAGCCCAAAGAGCTCCCAATTCCCCGATCTGAAGAGGTTCTTGGCCACTCTTACCCTGAAGAATAGGGAAAGGGGTCCCAGAGGCATGGTGAGCCTACCAATGTAATAAATATTGTGAACCCAAAGAGTTTTGCTGAGAGTGATTTATTAGACACACACACACACACACACACACACACACAGAGACAGAGAGAGAGAGAGAGAGAGAGAGAGAGAGAGAGAGAGAGACAGCTCCCAAGCTGCCATGAGAGGGGATCCAGAGAAGGAATCCATATAGGGAGGGAGCAGCAGGATTTTAACTGTTGAGTTATTCCTTCCCTATTCAGATTCTCATCCAATGAGAGGAGTTTTTTCAGACTTCCTCTGGAGTGATTGATTTTTGACCCTTACATGGGATTGACTGCTTGGTCCACAACAGAGGCTCCTCCTCCCAGAGTTTTCCACGGGCTTTTTAGACAAAGGAGCCCACCTGGATTTTTCCACCTAGCCAGCGTGTGGGAAACATAGACAAAGAACTTTACGGTTGAAACCCCTCTGGTTCCCGGATGGAGGGGTGTAGTCAGGAAACTCCTGCCTTTGAAACCACGCCCCTCATGGACCCAGGAAGAGAAGTTTTTCTTTAACAGTCCTTTTCTAAAATAAATCCCATCTTTGCCACTCTAGAGTGTTCTTCCAATAGAGCAAACAAATACAGTGACATTACACTGGAAGTTGATAATGTTATATGGCCAACTTAGGCATTTTGTGGCACCAGATCCATTGACAAAAAATAATTTGAATTGCTTTAAAATAGGTTTTCTGTTAGACAAAGAAAGTAGAGAAAAATAAAATATTGGGGGCATACTATTTTAAACTAAAATAGCAGTTGCAAATGCTAAAAGATTGCAAATTCTAAAATGTTATGCAGGATTATTTCAATTTTTTTCAATTAAAGTTTTAGGCAAAGCATTTTAAACAGCTAAGTTATTAGGCATGAGGAAGGGGAAAGTAAGAAGAGGAACACAGTAAATACAAGTTATAGATTTATACAACTGTAGAAATATTATGGTATTTGCTTATTAAATTCTACTATAATTATTTGACATTTCCTCTTCTTTATCTATACTGTAATAAAGGAAACACTGATTGTAGCCACATGTGGCTATATCTATAAAGAACCCTCTCTTCACCCCACCCCTCAACAGGCCCCAGACTGTGATGTTCCCCTCCCTGTGTCCATGTGTTCTCATTGTTCAGCTCTGACTTATAAGTGAGAATATGCAGTGCTTGGTTTTCTGTTCCTGTGTTAGTTTGCTGAGGATAAGGGCTTCCAGCTCCACCCATGTCCCTGCAAAGGACATGATCTTGTTCCTTTTTATGTCTGCATAGTATTCTATGGTATATATGCATACATTTTCTTTATCCATTCTGTCACTGATGGACATTTGGGTTGATTCCACGTCTTTTCTATTGTGAATTGTCCTGCAATGAACATTGATGTACATGAGTCTTTGTAATAGAATGGCTTTTATTCCTTTGAGTATATATCCAGTAATGGGATTGCTCGGTCAAATGGTATTTTTGGTCCTAGATCTTTGAGGAATCGCCACACTATCTTCCACATAATACCCAGATGATGGGTTGATAGGTGCAGCAAACCACCATAGCACACGTTTACTTATGGAACAAACCTGTACATCCTCCACATGTACCCTGGATCTTAAAACAAAAATAAATTAAAAAAAAAAGAACAAAAAGAATTCACATCATTCAGAGATCATGAATCTTCTTCAGAAACCTGGAGTTTGGATTGACTGACTTTTGGGAAGGGAAGGAGTCTATCTATGTATCTATCTAACTAGATATGAATGACATATGATAATATAATAGTATATAGTAATTTGATAAATATATACATATATGTACATATAAAATAGTCAAGGATACTAAGTAAATCGTTAAAATGAAACAAAATGATTTTGTGTTTATGTTGAGAAGCCAAGGAATTCAGTGGGTTAATAAGTGTTGTTTTTCCAAGCATATTTTTATTTCCAACCTCTTCTGTTAATAACGTCTTTTGGAAAACTACACTGCCCAAACTCATGTGGGCTGCCCCTGTTTCTACCTGCTCAAATTGTGAGTCTATGACCCAAGCTAATTACACTGGACACTGTCTTCCATGAAAGTTAAACTTTGCAAGAAAGACACACAATATAACATATTTGAAACGAGGATATTCTAATCAAAACATATTGAATAAAATATATATTACTTCCTTCAACACAAGTTTTCAGCCTGCCCTTTCTTAGATTGTATTAGGATTCTCTCTTTTTTTCAGCTACCCAGTTGCCTCAAATAAATTTATTTTATAAACTGTGACAAGCCTAAGAAGGTTACATTGGAGCAGTGCTCTCCAAAAGGAGTCAGTGCATTCTAGAGACTGTGAGAATGTCCACTGAAATGAGGACAGAATATGCAATATCAATGTCTCTATATTTACATGTATTTTTAAGAGTTAAGGTTTGTGTATAAATAATAGAAGACTTGACACTGAAAGCCCCCTTAGTTATTATATCAAATGACCCTGTGTCAAATATGTCACTGATGAGAGGAATTATCTTAAAGGAAGAAAGACCTACAACTCAGACCTTCAGAGGTTCATACTCACTCTTTAGTTTGTTAGTGTTATTGGACTATCACAACTTACATATCTTAAGTTAAAGGGATTTATAGACTATCTTATCTAGTTTTAACTATATTTACCCTCAGAATAACATGTGGGTTTTTTGTTTGTGTTTTTGTTGTTGCTGTTGTTGAGACGAAGTTTTCCTCTTGTTGCCCAGGCTGGAGTGCAGTAGGGCAATCTTGGCCCACTGCAACCTCTGCCCCCCAGGGGGTTCAAATGATTCTTCTGCCTCAGCCTCCCAAGTAGTTGGGATTACAGGCACCCACCACCACCCTTGGCTAATTGTTTGTATTTAGTAGAAACGGGGTTTCATCATGCTAGTCAAGCTGCTCTTGAACTCCTGACCTCAGGCGTTCCACCTGCCTTGGCCTCCTAAAGTGCTTAGGTTACAGGCATGCACCACTGCACCTGGCCAGAATGATGGTTTTAGACTACTCCCGTGAAGACATACCGATTGAAAAATAAATATAAAAGCGAGTAAATAAAAATACAAAAGCATAACTGAAAGTTATACTCCTACTCTCTGCTATGTTATTAGTAATATCATTAAGTATAGGTTTGTTAATGATCTATTCATGTATGAGCAAAGGTTAGGTAAAAAGCATTAGGAAAAATTAGTAGAGTAGTACACAGACACTTATAGAGGGAGAGAGGCACTGAGTGGAAGGGACTCAGTTGACTAACTCATTAGAGAAAATATAGGGTAACCAGCTATATACAGAAAAATATAGTCCATGGATGGGCAAAGGATGAAGTATCATAAGAGAGGACACGGAAAATAGAGTTAATGCAGTCTTGAGATCAGCAAAAACATCTGAATCAAGAGCAGGAGCAAAGCAATGATCTTTATGTTTACTAGAGCAAAGATTTTGGAATAAGATTTGTATTACAAAATGACTGTTATTCTCTTTAAGATATACCAAAAAGCCAAATATGGAGAAAAGTTGAAAACAATAATATCCAAGATTCCGCCTGGGATGTTTTCTTATTTATTCATAGCTAGTGTATATTTAACAGCAGCTTAGTGAGACGAAGTTAGTAGAACATGATCAAAATCAAACTAATGCAATATCCTTATTCATATTTTAAGCTTGCTTTATTGAATAAAAATACATTATAAACTATTCAATATTATGATTAGATCAATTTCAGATACTATATTAAATTTCAAGATCCAACTAAAAGAGCCCTATTGTGAGAAAGAGTAATCATTTCCTTTGTTTTTAGAAGAATGACCGCAACTCCACAAGCTGTAGGAAATGACATTTTATGTGGTATGCAAGGACAGAGCCCATGTTTTCTCCTTTATTTTCAGCAGAAATTTCAGTAGTAAGTAAAATTAAATAATGCTATTATTTAGTTGTTTATAGAATAATAATTGTTTTTAGAAGTATCAAACTCACATGGAATAACCTTGGTGGAATATGTATTTCTTCAAGTTTAAATGACATTGCTTTTCATATTTTAATATATCTAAAATTAGCCTATATGTTACTATTTGATGACATATTACAGTTACATTTGATCTGGTGATGGACATGGCGTACTTATTCCTTGTATGCACACAAACTTGGTTATTGTTCCTGGTCATCTAAGCAGAAAAATGGAGCTCCTCCATGATTGAGTCTCACACACACACACACACACACACACACACACACACACACACACACACAGTTCAGAAACCTATAGGAGCTTTGTTTGTTGTCTGATTACCTTCTGCTGGCATCTCTTAGTGAGAGGACAAAAACAGCACCAACATGCAAAAAGAAAAGAATGCCAGCAATTTAGGAGAATATACCAAACACAATCTTAAGCATTGCTTTAAAAATGCTGCATTACCTGCTATCTTTATGCCCTAGAGGAAAATAATGTGCAACAATTATAGAAATTTCTTACTTCAAGTCAAACTATGTTTCAGAAAACTTGAATTGGGAAGAAACTTTAGGAATAACTTGACTACTTAATTTTTCTTAAATTTCACTTTTATGCATGCTCAAGAGTAGTATACAACAAATATATTTGCAAAAATATGTATAAAAACAGACACTTCTCAAAGAAAAACATATAAGCAGCCAACAAACATGAAAAATGTTCAAGATTACTAATTATCAGAGAAACACAACTCAATGAGATATCATCTCACAACAGTCAGAAACACTTCTGTTAAAAAGTCAAAGAATAATAGATGTTACTGGGAATCTGGAGAAAATGAAACACTTACAGACGGCCTGTGGGAATATAAATTAGTGCAGGCACTGTGGAGAGTATTTCAGAGACTTCTCAAAGAAATAAGATTTGAACTAGTATTTAACCCAGCAATCCCATTACTGGGTATATAACTAAAGAAAAATTGTTCCACCTGAAAGAAACATGCACCCATATATTCATTACAACACGATTTATGATAGCAAACCCAGGGAATCAACCCAGTTACCCATCAATGGTGGATTGGATAAAGAAATATATATATGTATATGCACACACATTGTAGAATACTACTCAGCCATGATAAAGAACAAAATCATGTTCTTTGCAGCAATATGGGTGCAGCTGGAAACCATTATCCTAATCAAACTAAAACAGAAAACCAAATTCTACAGATTAGTACTTATAAGTAGGACCTCGGCCAAGCATGGTGGCTCACACCTATAATCTTAGCACTTTGGGAGGCCTAAGCAGGTGGATTTCTTGAGCTCAGTAGTTCAAGACCAGGCTGGGCAACATGATGAACCCCTATCTCTAAAAGAATATATAAAAAATTAGCAGGATGTTGTGGCTCATGCCTATAGTCCTAGCTACTCAGGAGGCTGATATGGGAGGATTGTTTCAGCCTGGGAGGTCAAGGCTGTAGTAAGCTATGATTGTACCACTGTACTCCAGTCTGGACTATAGAGCAAGATCCTGTCTCAAAAAATAAAAAAATAGGGAGGAGCTAAACATAGAGTCTTGTTTAGCTCTTGTTTACCCATGGATATAAAATTGGGCACAGTAGACACCGGACTGGGAAGGGAGAAAGGGGGCTAAGTGTTGATAAAGTACTTATTAGTTATGATGCTTACTCCCTGGATAATAGGTTTAAAAATAATCCAAAACTCAGCATCATACTATATTACCTTCGTAACTAACCTGCAGCACATATACCCCTAGTATCTAAAATAAACATGGAGAAAAATAAAATAAAATAAAGATGTAAAAATAAAAGCCTATATTAATAATAATAAAGTAACATTTTCAATTGATTAGAAAGTGCTAAGTTAGTAAAATTGTAGTGGTAACTTAAAATTGATGGTATTTTAGATGAGAAGATATGCAAATTTCTACTTCTTCCCATCAGATATGATGTGAAGATATCTCTTAGGAGTACATCACCACTCTTCTATTATAGTGATACCTTGTTGACATCTGGAAAATCTTTCTTGAATTCTCATTTACATTGTATGACTAAATAAGCTTTTATATTTCCATCTTCTTAGATGCTGGACTCCTGGACTGAATCCTTCATATTCCTTCTTTCCATTGTAGCTTCCTCTCTATGTTTTGATGGCAGGAGCTTTGAAAAATATATGTGAAGGTGTTGTAGAAACATGATTAAACAAATATATCAGAATGGTGGAATTGCAATGGAAAGAAGAATTGTACTCATTTAGTTTATAAATTATAAATACAAGGTCTTAAAAAAGAAATTCCTTAGAAAATATACTTTCTACTTTTTAAAGAGAAAGTAGAGAGTTGCTAAAATTTTATATGAAAATCATCCAGCAACATCAGCAATGATCTCTATGTATCATAATATCCTCCAACATACATTTTATTAGATGTTTATGTTTTAAATTTTATCTAATCTCCCTTGAGTCTATAAAAGCCCATACCATCTAACAATAAGAATGCACTAAGATTTATTGTATCTTATCAAAATTTCCATTTCAATATGCCTCATGGTAACATAATTATTATAAAATTGAAAAGAATGCATGTTCAATGTACCCAAAACCATTTTATAACACCAACTGTAATAGAAATATGTGCAGATTATTTCATGCTTCTATTCTCTCTTGAGAATAACACCTTTAGTAATTTTCATATGTCATTTAGTTAACAAGACAAACAAAGTTGAGGATTTCAAGCACAATAACAGAAGTGAATGATTTTGATTGACTGGTACATTATAACTCTTATTACATACTGTGGACCCAGGATGTTATAATAATTAGCCTGTCAAGTAAATTGTTAGTCTGCATTAAAAATGAATATAAGGGAGCAATTAATCTTACAACTTTAGCTTCATTAGGACATTCTGTTTTTGTAGTTGTTTACAGTACAATGTCTCAATCTAAAGAATGTATCATTTTCTAATAGAAGGTTCCACCTTCATTATTTTGATTATGAATTTGAACTGCAAATGTAAGCTTATGTAATAACTTGGTCAAAGTTCTGAGTTATTTATAATTTGTGTTTTGAAATTCACTATAGATATAAGAGATCTTTTTCTACTCTTTTTCTTCACCTTAGCATTATGAGACTGGGGACTCAGAAAGTCACACTCCTTGAAAGTTATTCTACCCTATGTGAATCATGTTTCTGAAAATGCTGACTCCCACAAAAATAGACAAGGCTCAAGGACTTTCCTACAATCCCAAGAAACATTAAAAATAAGTGAAACCAGAGTTGAGTTTTTCTTACACAGTAAAGGTTAGATGAGTGACAATAAAAAAAATTGCTTATTGGTAATTAGTTTCCAGCTTATACTGTGTATTATCTTCTTACAGTGTCTGAAAACCTGCAGGTGAAACATGGCAGAGATCACAGAGATGGTATTGGTTCTGCTCTCTGTGTTTTAAAGAACTAAAGAGAAAAAATGATAATATTTAAAAATCAGTTCCTCCTTTTATTCACTGATAAATGATCCCATCAGCTGGAAAATTAAAGATGGAAAAAAGTCTGTGTATCCAGTAGATATTAAAAGAAAACATGGAACCATAGATGAACGAGCCCTGCAATGTGGGCCATTTTGTCAAATCCTCCACCCTTACTCAACCTCGACTTATAAAATTCTATAGAGAAAATGTCATGTTCTCATTTGAGAATATATAAAAACTTCCACCATCAACAAAATGTTACACATAATAACCTGAAGATATTACTGCTATTGTTATGTGAGCCAACATGGTAAAACATGGTAAAGAGCATTGACATAGATTAAACAGATCTATGTTTGAGTTACGTGCCCTACTTCTTCCTAAGTTGGTTGACCATGGGCAAAACACGTATACTTTCAGCTTCATTTACCAAGTGCTTTAGTTCACTTGAACAGCCATAACCAAATACTTCACAATGTGTAACTTTAAGATATATTTATTTTCTCACACTTAGGGAGGCAAAAAGTTCAAAATCAAAGTATCAGGAGGTTTGGTTTCTTCTGAGGCCTCTCTTCTTGGCTTGCCAATAGCTGTCTTCTTACTGTGTCTTCACATGGGTTTTTCTCTATTAGTATGTGTACTGGAGTCTCTACGGGTCCAAATGTCCTCTTTTCATAAGGCCAGTTACACTGAGACAGGAATAGTACTGGGTGGTCGGTTGCAGGAGGATAGAAAAACCTGAACCACAGCTAAAACAAGAACTAAGCAAAGAAACTACAAGACAAGAGGAAAACCAAAATAAGACAGATAAGATGGCCAAACCCCTGGTCACAGTGACATGTCTCTGCCTCTTCCAGACAAACCCAAATAAGGGAGAAAGGCATCAGTAACTCGGGATCTCTAAAATTGCCTCGTTTTCTGGAATACCTAGTGATTATTCCACTCCCTCATTAAAGAAATATCCCAAAAATAGGAATACTAAGTGGTCACAGGAGATGAGGGAAATGTCAAGCAGGCATTTCACGTAACAGCAAGAAAGGAGCTGTTAAAATTAGCTATAAAAGTAAGGACAAGTCTGGGATAAGGACAATGATAAGACCCTAACCAACAGCATGTGTGCTAAGCTGGTTGAAACCATCCAGGTCCAATGTAGTGTTGGATTTGACCTATTCCCTACCCCAGACCTAATTATATGCTCATTACCATACTAAATAGCATACCAACCAGTGCCATGACAGATCTGAGCATGCTCATATTTAATATAAAAATAGGTGGAAGCTCAATTTTAAGAAATCTCTACCTTTTTCCCTAGAAAACCTCATGATTATTCACCCCCTAATTAGAAGAGCCCATAAAACTAGAAAAGCAAACTCCATATGCAACTCACTCTCCTGAGTATGCCTACACTCCTGCTCTTGAGTGTGTATGTTGGCTTTGCAATAAAAGTTTCTGGCCATTTTCTTTATTCTGACTTGTCCCTGAATTCTTTTTTGCAATGGTGTTAAGAACTTGGAATAGGAGCTGCTGCTGGGTCTCATCAGCATCTGGAGACCCACCTAAGTTCCCAGGCAACAATATTAGATTATTGTCCACTCTACTTGCCTTATTTTAATTTAATTACCCCTTTAAGGGCCCAATCTCCAAATACAACCCCATTTATCAGATCTAGGAATCTTTTCAAGGAGTCATTAGGGTTTTCTAAAATTATATCATCACAAGCCCTCCTACTTTCTGTAACTTCAAGATGGTATATAAGCTTCTGTTACTCATTGAAAAATTAGATCTTCCTTCTGAAGACTCATGTGTATACATATTAAATAAACTTGTATGCCTTTTCTCTTGTCAATTTACCTTATGTTAGTGAATTTTCAGTAAACTCTTAGGGTGCCAAGAGCCTATGGCTCCCACAGGACTCAACAGAAAAAACTGGGGGCATTTAGGCCATCAGAAGATGAAAAGAATTCTAAATATTTTATTGTTAGGCAAGAGGAAGACATATTAGTCCTTCAAAGATGTTCATTAAAAGATAAAGAGCAAATGCACCAGAGAGGAGAAGATACAGCTGACTGAACATCACAAGAATACCAAAAACAGAATGTTAGACAGATAGCTTGCCAGGAAGTAACTGTCCCTTGATACCCTCAGGGAATTGGTTCCTGGACCTCTTGTGGACCAAAATCTGCTGACACTGAAGTCCCTGATATAAAATAGAGTACTATTTGCATACAACCTACACACATCCTCCTATATACTTTAAATAATTCCTAGATTACTTATGCATCTAGAATAAGTAAAACCTCTAAAATACCTAAAGCAATGTAAATACTAAATAGTTGTTATTCTATATATTTCTTAAAGTTGTTTATTGAATAGTTTTAATTCAGGGTTGGTTAAATCTGCAGATGTAGAACATGTGGATACAAGAGACCAACTGTATTTATCCACAGGAATTAGAACAATCTGGGGATAAGAAAGAGAACTCCAGGCATTTGAACAGCCTAATTCAGAAGAAATTGCCAAGATAAGATCACAAGCATAGGGAAATAATGGTTGCAATGGAGTAGATAAATTCATCAGTGAATAAAGAAATCAACCACTCACCTCTGTGCTGACCTTGTAGATACATTCATTTATTAACTCTCAGTATAATGCTATGTTTGGAGTTTAATTTTTACTTTTAGAGATCTAAGCTTCATGAAGACAGGGTCCATGATTACCTTGCTCACTAATTATATTTACAGAACCAAAGAAAATGCCTGACACATGATAGGCTGTAAATAACTGTTCACTGATTGAAAGAATAGCCTGTCAACTAATCTGTTGTTGAATGATAAAGCTAGGAATTAAACCAAAATTGTAACTACTGTCGACACACCAGACCAAGAAAATAAGATAAATAAAAATAACATGATTATAAATGTATGAGAAATAAAAATGAAAACAACTACATGATTAAGAAGACATTTATGCAGCAAATATGTGAGAAAAAGCTCATCATCACTGGTCATTAGAGAAATGCAAATCAAAACCACAATGAGATACCATCTCATGCCGATTAGAATGGTGATTTTTAAAAGTCGGGAAACAACAGATGGTGGAGAGGCTGTGGAGAAATAGGAATGTTTTTACACTGTTGGTGGGAGTGTAAATTATTACAACCATTGTGGAAGACAGTGTGGCAATTCCTCAAGGATCTAGAACCAGAAATACCATTTGAATCAGAAATCCAATTATTGGTTATATACTCAAAAGATTATAAATCATTCTACTATAAAGACACACACACATATATGTTAATTGTAGCACAATTTACAATAGAAAAGACTTGGAACCAACTAAATGCCCATCACTGATAGACTGAATAAAGAAAATGTTGCACATATACACCTTGGAATACTATGCAGCTATAAAAAAGAAGGAGTTCATGTCTTTTGCAAGGACACAGATGAACCTGGAAACCATCATTCTTGGCAAACTAACACAGGAACAGGAAACCAAACACCACAAGATCTCACTCATAAGGAGTTGAACAGTGAGAACACATGGACACAGGGAGGGAAACATCACACACTGGGGCTCGTTGGGGTATGGCGGGCAAGGGAGAGAGCATTAGTACAAATACCTAATGCATGTGGGGCTTAAAATCTACATGACAGGTTGATAGGTGCAGCAAACCACCATGGCGCATGTATACCTATGCAACAAACCTGCATGTTCTGCACATGTATCCCAGAACTTAAAGTAAAAATTTTTTTAAAAAGAATGCTGTGTCCCAAGTTGTCAATGTCATCATCATTCAAACAGAATGTTTGCTGGCTTTCACAGTATTTTTCATGCTGAGTATTTTTTGTTATCTTAGCTGTTTATTCTTCCTTTACCAAACATATGTGCAGAGATATCCATATTATCATGAATTTTGGTCAACATTTCTAGCAGTTTTTGAAAATGATGTCTATGTTTTAGGAGACATCTTATAAATTTGAGTTGTGTAACCCTAAGGGAGAAGTTGGACAACTTACTGTTTCGGCTTTCTTTATAGCTAACAGAGTGTAGACATGGAAATTAGATTCTGCCAATCAAGTCTGCCTGTCTGGGACTTTACTTGGGAAAGGAGGAACAAAATTGGGTGAGGATGAAGGTGGAGGTATGCAGCCTACAAGCACAACACAGTGAGGGTCTCATGGGTGGGGACAAGCACCAATGATGCCTGTTGCATGTCTGAGTCTTTGCTGGTACATTTCTATGATATAGTTGGGAGACTTTTGGCTGCATAGCCTCTAAGCCTGAATCAATAGCAGTCACAAATATTCTTTGAGCTACACAAATCAGCTACAACGGTTTCTATTGTTAGCAACTATTAGTGACTGAGACAGTGTCCCTCAAAGGTCTGTCCATGAACTTTATCACAGATTCAACTAAAACCCGGAAGTTAATAGCCACCAAATAGTTTTTTTTTTTTTCCTCTATTTGAAAAAAAGACATTTGTGTTTCAGACTATATTTTCACTTGTTTATTGGACATCTCCACCATGATATTTACCACAAATACTCAAATTAAATACACTTAAAACTCATTACCTCATACTCAGAGTCAGATGTATATTATCAGTCAGATTAAACAAGTATCTATTCTATTGAGTTTTTCTTTTTTTCTTCACCATTTCTAGACATGACTGAGTTTGGTCTGAATTTCATTATATCTTTTGTATCTGTTCCATCCAACAGAAATTTGTGCAATGATGAAAATGTTCCAAGTTTTTGCTGTCCAAAATGGTAGCTACTAGATATATGTAGCTACTGATACTTGAAATGTAGTTGCTGCAACTGAGAAAGTGAATTTAAACAGCTATATGTGGCTAACAGCTGCCTATTGGACAATATGGTTCTATATCATATTCTTCACCTTTGGTTTAATTTGTGGATATATCAAATCATATTTTATACAAATTCTACTTCTACAAGTTTTTACAATAGAATGAAGCTGAATGTGTATTACATTCTGTAAGCCAGAATGTTTATACTGATAATTCTTTGGGTATTAATCAATTATACAATCACCTAAGTGTCATGTCTCTAAAGTGTGTCAAATAAAAAAGAATTAATAAGCTCTCTGAAGTCAAGAGCTATGACATACGCATTTAGCAGAGTTGATCATCAGAGCCCACTAAGTATATAGACTTTGTATCAAGTGAGAGAACAGATGTTTACTTTGCTTCTGGAGAAATTTGTACAGTCCCTGTCTAAAATATATTTGCTGGTACATTCCAAAGCTGGAACTTATCCATTTTTTAACATAGTTTGAGTAGCAGAGTTTCTTGGTTCAGGCACTGGGGACAAATTATAGATTGTGCTTACTTGGAACACCTGGATCAGGTATTTTTAATTAATTGCACTATTGAAAACAGTTGGAAATTTAGCTAAACAAGCAATTTGGAGTTTTTTTCCACTAAATTGACCAAATTTAGATATGCTTTATTATTCTATAGACAGGAGTTTGGCAAAATTTTTCTCTAAAGGGTGGGAATGAAAATATTTTATGCTTTGTGGGTCAAAAGGCAAGATTGAGAACATTAAATAAGCACCTCTACAAACATAAGTAAGAGCCATATTCAGCTTGCAGGCCATATGAAAACAAGCAGAAGGACAGATATTGTCCACAGACTATGGGTTCTCAACTCCTCTATTATCTCTGAATTAATAGTAACACACGATTGTAGTTACTATTAATTATGTAGTCATTATCCTTAAATATGTAGTCATCATCCTTAAAAGTTTTAGTAACTATTAATCTCTGATTTTACATTTATAATTCTTGATAAACTTGGTAGATTTTAAAAGCCTTGACAAGAGTTCAGGTTCATCAGGCATAGTTAATGAAATGTGAATCATGTGCTCAATGCTGCAAATATTTTAAACAGCCCAATATATATTAAATTTTTTTATTTTCATTTTTTTTGAGATGGAGTCTCACTCTGTCACCCAGGCTGGAGTGCAGTGGTGTAATCTTGGCTCACTGCAACCTCTGTTTCCTGGTTCAAGCGATTCTTCTGCCTCAGTGTCCCAAGTAGCTGAGACTACAGGTGTGTGCCATCATGCTTGGCTGTTTGTATTTTTAGTAGAGACAGTGTTTCACTGTGTTAGCCAGGATTAGACTGATCTCCTGACCTTGTGATCTACCCGCTGTGGCCTCCCAAAGTCCTGGGATTACAGGCTTGAGCCAGTGCACCCTATTTACAGGAAATGAGATACCAGTTCAAAATTTTAAAAGACCATAAAAGTCTCTAATTAAAAAAAAATTAATATTCATATTTAAGAAAGTGACCACTGCATATTATTTGGAGAACTGAAGTAAGATTATAATGAAATACAGGGCCTACTTTCATTCCATCTCATCCCTGATTTTAACATTTAAAGGCAAATATTTTCAGTTTAAAAAAACTGTTACTTGAGAAACTTTCTTGCTGCTGCTCACTTCAATATAAGATTTTTTATTTCTTAAAATAGGGTGTGAGAATTTAGCATTCATCATTCCCCACCCCCACCAAGCACTTGCAAATACATATGTTTTTGCTTCTTCACTCTGTATGTAAGAATAACTATGGTTGAATTAACACAGTCTGTTTAACACCCCATCCTTTATCCGTCTTTTAATGTCTCTCCTATCATATGCCACAGTTCCATTCATGCTGCATATTCAACATTCTGCAACATTTCCCTTGATCTATGCCCATTGATGGGTTTAAATATATTGTAACCAACTCAAGTTCAGCTGGTTGCCACTGGGAGGTCAGACATGAGAAACAAGATGTGGTGAAAAAGAAGCAACGTTATTCAAGTGCTACTACTTGGGAAATGGCCAGGCTCATGCTTCTGAAACCATTTCATATTTGGGGCTGAGTAAGGGGCTGAACAAGGGAAACTTGTTATGAGAAATATGAAGGAGTAGTACAGAGTACAGAGAAGGTCTAAGTGTCTTGTCCAAAGGCTACCTTGAGTTATTGTCCACCTGAGGTGCAAGCTAGTGCCATCTCAACAGTAGCAGGATTGTACTTTAACTGCCTTGAGGTAATCTCTAGATGGGGAGGATTCTACAGCTGGGTCTCCACGCCTGGCTCATTTCAAGAATAGTCCTTGGAATTTCTAAACAAGCACAATTCTAGATAAATTACCACAGTGCAAGGAATATCCAGTGGGAAGAGAGGAAAACAGTTTTAAAGTAAATTTCAAGGCTAAGACTAGAAAGAAGAAAAAAACATTTACATGAATTTTGAAGCTAAACAATTTGTTTACAACTCCCCACTGTCAAATTCCATTCCATTTCTATGGAGAGCAGTCAACACAGTCACTCCAGCTACTTCCTGCTGAAAAGGGGCACGGTTAGGGGACACCAGAATGGAATTCTGCACATTTGCAGTAGGAAATAATTCCTAATTCCCAAACTCAGAGTAGGAATTTGCTGGAGTATGAGTATTAAGGTATGAGGAACTAGGAGCTTTTGGGAAAATCTATTTTGCATCCCCATGCAAAGCATACAATAGCAATGAAGTCCATAGCAGCTGAAGAGGCCAATGAGCAGAATAGCAATCATGCTGTATGTAAAAGTCTTCTATGCATTAAGAGTGGCTAATCCATGATGTTACAGGGTCCTGGGAGAGGGCGTCTGAAGCAGAAACATGAGTATCCAATGCATTCATAGCTTAGATTATATTATGAGAATAATCTGGTGTGTGTGTGTATATGTATATATGTGTGTGTGTGTGTGTGTATGTGTGTGTATATATATATACACACACACACACATATATATATAAACAACATTTAGTCTTAATGCACAGTGCTACCTTGGGCCCTAGGATATTTAAAGCCCCGTGGGTTCAATCTGCCTATAGGGCATTACCTAAGTGGATAGTGCCCTATTCCATTTCTAGGGCTATTCTGGCCAAACCGTGTGCCCCCTTGGTTCATGGAGGGGCATATCATTTCAGTTCCTTCATTGTATTAGAATAGGGCTGTCAATACCCCTTCTAGGTCTAGGGCCTTGTATTGCAGCACCAAGGTAGCTTGGTCTGGCACAGTTGTTGACACTAGGTCCCTGTGTGGTGGTGCCAAGGCATCTTGCGCCAAGCAGTCAGTGCAGACATTGAAAGGCTTACTGGGGCAATCGTAAAGGTAGCTGGAACAGCAGCCACACGATCAGGGTCACTGCCAGAACTACTGTTGGAGCTACTGCTAGGGGTACTGGTGGAGCAGTGGCCAGAGCCATGTCATCAAATGTTGAGGCTGAAGCAATGGCCAGAGAAGCCCCAGGGGAAGCAGCTAGAGTGGCAGCCAGAACAGGAACTGGGAAAGCAGCCAGAGTGGCAGCCACTGAAGCCAGAGCCAAAGGGGGCAGGTTCAGAACATTTAGGAGGCTCGTTTTGTCATTGTCTTTTCCTTCCTGGGTTCCACTATCAGGTTTGAGAAAAGCTTTGTTTGTCCTTACTTTTTTCAGTCAGCAGTCGATTTCCCCCTTAACCTGAGTCCTAGTTATGCAGTAAGATAAAAGCCTGAACATAGGGCACCTCTTCCCATTTCCCAAACCCTCTGACAGAACAATTCCGGCTTTGATAGTGTATAATATTGGGTGATTCCATTCACATGCCAAATTTTATCATCATCCAATTTGTACAGATGCCAAATAGTGTTACAATAAAAAATTATTTTCTTTTTAGACATGGGCTCATAGCTACAGGCTCTCCAATTAGCCAAGATGTGCCCCAGGGGGATGTCATGTGGAATAGAAACCTTCCTGCCACCAATTTTATGTCTGTATAGAGCATTTCACATGATCAGAAGTCCAGGGGTAAGATAAGCTCCCTTGTGCTGGGGACAATGTCACTCCCAGTCCCAATAGGCAGGCTCACATAAGTCTCTCTACACAGCTATGACAGCCAGCGATGTCAAGGAAAGAGTTCTTCATGTGGGCCAGTGGCTAATAACAGTCTATATCACTGTTTGTATCTCTTCAGCTTTCTACCGAGTCCAAGTTCTGGTAACCCACTGACCATAACAAATAGAAATGGAGTGATAACCACCAAAACAGATAAAAAGAGCAAACAAGTTAGAGTGAGGATTATGAAAGGACTGAACCCAGGTACTATTGATATTATTTTCACATAAGCAGCACAGAAATCAATTAGCAGTGTGGCAGGCTCATCTAGAAAAGTTCACAAGCTTCCTCTCCCCATAAGTCTCAATGTGAATTCTAAAATTTTGGATATTGGTTAGCCTAGAATTTATTATTAGAAAGAATGGCAGAATCAGTAGCCCAGGATAATAAATTCTGCCTTTTTCCTGGAAGGGGAATGCTCTATCTTGCTGCCTTCTGACAACCAGATGGACCTGATCTTTTTAGTTAGTGGGACCCTGCTCTGCAGATGGACTAGACTGGGAACTGTGCTGAACAGCCTTGGAGACAGGGATAACATTAAACACAGACACAGAGGGATCCTACTGCAGACAGACTATTCTGAATCAATCCCCCAAGAGAGGAGACTGGAGAAAAGTTCCGCAATCACATCTCAAACCCAGTAGGCACCATGGAATGACCAGTGTTAGGTTCAGACAGCACCACAGATGACGTATACTAGGTCCAGATGGCTAGAGAGCCCACCAGGCAGTCAGAGAATTTCTGGGTGCCTTGGTTGACTTACAAAGTTCTTGAAGCCCATCACCTTCCCAGATGTTGCTTTCCTTACACCAACAAAGCATCGCAGACAGCTGATGCCATGGGAAAGGGGGAGAAACAAATGTGAAAATTTCCAAGGCAAAAGCATTCTCAGCAGCTGCTGCAAGGTCCCTGGAGTTCCAGGCTGTGGGGTCAGCCAGCCACCAGCAGCTAGCTTTTTAAGTAGCCACTGTCTTGTCCAGTAGTGTGAACAGTCTAGTGCACTGCATGGCTAATAACTGCACTCATTGGAAACCAGATAGACAGGAAGGCCACTTGAAACACACAGCTTCTCACACAGGGCACCAAGTTTGTAACTGACTCAAGTTCAGCTGCTTAATGCTACAAAGTCAGACCCTAGAAGGGAGACGGGAAGCAGCTTTATTCAAGTGTTAGTAGTTGGAAAATGGTCAGGCTCATGCCTCTGAAAGACCATTACATGTTTGGGGTTGGGTAAGGGTTTTAAGAAAGGAAACTTGGTATGAGAAACATGCAGGAGTAGTTCAGGCTATGGACTCTATGTGTCTTCGTGCAATGGCTCTTTTGAGCTGTGGTTTATGTAAAGTGCGGGATGGTGCATCTCGATAGTGGCCAGTTGTAAATTAACTTCCTTGAGGTAATCTCTGAATGGGGAGGAATTCACAGTTCAGTTACCACACCTGGTTCACTTCAAGATTAGTCGCTGGAATTTCCAAGGAAGCACATAATTAGAGAAACTAGCACAGCATAATAGGTTTCCAGTGAGAAGGGTGGGAAACAGTAAGTTTCAAAGTCTATTTGAAAAAATAAAAAACTAGAAAGAGGAAAAAATGTTTTAAAATGCATTATGAAACTAAGCTATTCAGTTACAACATTACACTGTTTTCCCTAATATGAGTATATGTTAAAATCTGATAAGGTCAATTCCCTATCTTGTGTGTGTGTGTTTTTTTTCCCACAATCGCCTTGGATCTTCAGAGGCATTTAGTGATATTTTTATCATTAAAATGATATTTTCATATACTGAGTATTCAAATCTACAAATGCACTAGTTTGTTCTGTTTATTCAGGTTACCTTTTCTGTCCTTAAAAAAATTCAAAAGGTATTGAAAATCTGTTAAAATTTAATATTTTATATCAAATTTTTGGTACTTAAGAATGAAATACATTTTATACGATTCTAAAAATGTCTTATAGTTGGTGTATCACTAAGCCATAATTATTGAATGTTAGTTATGTTTCAACAATCATGATAAAATTTTCTTATTATATTCTTGTAGTTTATTTTTGGATTAATTTTCCAGGAAGATACACACATTAACTTTAAATAATACAGATTTTATTTCTTCTTTTCCAATTTATATATCTTACTACAATGCTGATCTCTAATATTATGACATAAAAGGGAAGGAAGACTTCCTTAGCTTCTTTTTGACTTTAATGGCAATGTGAGTTTTACCATAGATATCTTAATATTCTTTTATAAAATTAAGGGTGCTTTCTGCTATTCTGATATAGTTGAAAGTTTTGTTTAATTTTGTTTGCTTATCTAAATCATGAATGAATGTTAAATTGTATTATCTGTTGAAAGTTACAGGTTATATCCTTTAAGCTATTGACTTAATAGATTACATTGATTGAATTTTGATAGAATTCTATATCTTATATTCCCATAATAAAATTTACTTGATCATGTATAATACAGTCAACATATATTTATTACAGAGTTATTAGATTTGATTTTTAAATATCTATTTAATTTTAAAAAATCTATATTCAAATGGGAATTAAATTTTGATATGTAAAGCTTGGCATGTTTCTCATATTAAGTTTTCCTTCTTAAACCCCTTACCCAGCCCCAAATATTATTGGTATATGTTCTTCAAGCTATAGCAACATTTTACTCTACATGAAGTAAGGAAGGGATCCAATTTGAATCTTCTTCACAGGGCTAGTTAGTTATCTCAGCACCATTTATTTAGTAGCGAATCCTTTCCCTATTGTTTGTTTTTGTCAGGCTTGTCAAATATCAGATAGTTGTAGGTGTGTGGTCTTATTTCTAGGTTCTATATTCTGTTCCATTTGTTATGTGTCTGCTACTTTTTAACCAGTACCATGATGCTGTTTTGGTTACTGTAGCCCTGTAGCATAGTTTGAGGTCAGGTAGCATGATGCCTTCAGCCATTTTCTTTTTGCTTAGGATTGCTTTGGCTATTTGGGCTCTTTTTTGGTTCCATATGAGTTTTAAAATAGTTTTTTTCTAGTTCTGAGAAGAATCTCAATAATAGTTTAATAAGAATGGCACTGAATCTATAAACTGCTTTTGGCAGTATGGTCATTTGTATAATATTCTTTTTTTTCCTATCCATGAGCGTGAAATGATTTTGCATTTGTTGGTATCATCTCTGATTTCTTCGAGTAGTGTTTTATACTTCTCCTTGCAGAAATATTTCATCTCCCTATTTAGATGTATTCCTCGGTGTTTTATTCTTTTTATGGCAATTGTGAATGACAGTACATTCCTGATTTGGCTTTCGGCTTAACTGTTGTTTTGGTATAGGAATGCTAATAATTTTTGGATATTGATTTTGTATGAGACTGAAGTTATTTATCAGCAAAAGAAGCTTTTGAGATGAGACTATATGTTTTTCTATATATAGGATCATGTCGTCTGCAAACAGGGATAGTTTGACTTCCTCTCTTCCTGTCTGGATGTCCTGTATTTCATCTTGCCTGATTGCCCTGATCAGGTCTTTCAATATTATGTTAAATAGGAATAGTAAGAGAGAGTACCCTTGTCTTGCACTGGTTTTCAAGTGGAATGCTTCCAACTTTTCCCCATTCAGTATAATGTTAGCTGTGCATTTTTAATAGATGACTCATTATTTTGAGGTATGTTCCTTCAATAGTTTATTTACAGTTTTTAACATAAATTGGTGTTGAATTTTATTGAAAGCCTTTTCTGCATCTATTGAGATAATCATGTGGTTTTGATCTTCAGTTCTATTTATATGATGAATCACAGTTATTGATTTGCATATGTTGAACTAACCTTGTATCCTGGGGTGAAGCCTACTTAATTGTGGTGGATAAGCTTTTCAATGTGCTGATGAATTCAGTTTGCCAGTATTTGGTTGAGAATTTTTGCATTGATGTTCATCAAGGATGTTGGCCTGAAATTTTCATTTTTTTCCCTGTATCTCTGCCAGGCTTGGGTATTAGGCTGATGCTGGCCTCATAGAATGAGGAATCCCTCCTTTTTAATTTTTTGGAATAGTTTCAGCCAGAATGGTACCAGCTCTTCTTTCTACATCTAGTAGAATTCAGCTGTTAATCTATTTGGTCTTGGATTTTTTTTTTCCAGCTGGCAGGTTATTTATTACTGAGTTGATTTCAGAGCTTGTTATTGGTCTGTTCAGGAATTCAGTTTCTTCCTGGTTCAGTCTTGGGAGGGTAATTGTGTCCAATAATTTATCAATTTTTTTAGATTATCTAGTTTACATGCCTAGGGGTAGTCATAATATTCTCTGATAGTGATATTTCTGTGGAATCAGTGGTAATATTCCCCTTGTCATTTTTCATTGTGTTTACTTGAATCTTTTCTCTTTTCTTCTTTATTAATTTAGCCAGCAGCTTTTCTAATCTATTAACTTTTTCAAAAAAGCAGATCCTGGATTAGTTGATCTTTTGAATGGTTTTTCATGTCTCAGTCTCCTTCAGATCAGCTCTGATTTTGATTATTTCTTGTTTTCCAGTAGCTTTGGATTTATTTGTTGTTGGTTCTTTAGTTGTTTTAGTGTAATATTATGTTGCTAACTTGAGATTTTTCTAACTTTTTGATATGGGCATTTAGTGCTATGAATTTCCCTTTTAACACTGCCTTAGCTGTGTCCCAGAGAGTCTGGTATGTTATATATTTGTCTTCATTAGTTTCAAAAACTTCTTGATTTCTGACTTAATTTCATTATTTCTCCAAAAGTCATTCAGGAGCAGGTTATTCAATTTCCATGTAATTGTATGGGTTTGAATAAATTTCTTTGTTTTTGTTGCTAATTTGACTGTGCCATGGTCTTAGAGACTGTTTGTTATGATTTCAGTTCTTTTCCATTTGATGAGGAGTGTTTTCCTTCCAATTATGTGATTAATTTTACAGTACATACCACAAGACCATGAGAAGAATATATAGTCTGTTGGTTTGGGGTGGAGAGTTCTGGAGAGGTCTGTCAAGTCCATTTGATTGATACAGTGCTGAGTTTAGGTCCTGAATATCTTTGTTAATTTTCTGCCTTAATGATCTGTCTAATATTTCCAATGAATGTTAAGGTTTCCCCCTATTATTGTGTGGGAGTCTAAGTCTCTTTGTAGGTTTCCAAGAGCCTGCTTTATGAACATGGGTGCTCCTGTGTTGGGTGCTTATATATTTAGCATAGTTAGCTCTTCTTGTTGAATTGAACACTTTACCAATAGATAATGCCATTCTGCATCTTTTTTGATCTTTGTTGGTTTCAAGTCCGTCCCTGCTTTTTTAGTTGTTGTTTATTTCCTTTGTAGATTTTTCTACACCCCTTTGTTTTGTGCCTATGTGTGCCACTGCATGTAAGATGGGTCTCTTGAAGACAGCATACCAATGGGTCTTAGTTCTTTATCGAGTTTGCCACTCTGTGTCTTTTAATTAGGCATTAAACCCATTTATATTCAAGGTTAGTATTGATATCTGCTGATTTCATCCTGTCATCACAGTGTTAGCTGGTTATTTTGCAGACTTGTTTATGTGATTGCTTTATAGTGTACTGGTTTCTGTACTTCAGTAGTATTTACTTGTTTGTTTGTAGTGGCTGGTAGTGGTCTTTCCTTTCCATATTTAATGCTTAATTTTGGAGCTCTTGTAAAGCAGGTCTGATAGTAACAAATTTCCTAGGCATTTGCTTGCCTGAAAATATTTTATTTCTTTTTTTCTTATGAAGCTTAGTGTGACCAGATATGAAATTATGGGTTGGAATTTCTTCTTTTAAAAGAATGTTGAATATTGACCCTCAAATCTCTTTCCCCTTGTAGGGTTTCAGCTGAGAGGTCTGCTGTTAGTTTGATAAGCTTCTTTTGGTGGGTGACCTCTCCTCTCTCTGTAGCGTCCTTTAACATTTTTTTCTTTCATTTCATCCTTGGAGGCTCTGATGGCTATGTGTCTTAGGGTTGATCTTCTTGTGAAGTATCATAGTGGGGTTTTCTGCATTTTCTTAATTTGAATGTTGGCATCTCTAGCTAGTTTGAGAAAGTTCTCATGGATGATATCCTGAAATATATTTTTGAAGTTGGTTTCATTCTCTCATCTCTTTTAGGTACACTAATCAGTTGTAGATTCATTCTCTATACATAATCCCATATTTCTCAGATCTTTTGTTCATTTATTTTTATTCTTTTTTCTCTATTCTTGCCTGACTTTCTTATTTCAGAAAGCCAGTCTTCTAGCTCTGATGTTTTTTCTCTACTTGGTATATTCTATCATTAATACTTGTGATTGAATTATCAAATTCTTCTACTGTGTTTTTTAGCTCTACCAGGTCAATTACATTCTTTTCTATACTGCCTGTTTTGTCTGTGTGCTTCTCCATTGTTTTATTATAATTTTTAGCTACCTCATATTGGGTTACTACATACTCCTGTACCTCAGTGAATTTTATTCCTATCCATTTGCTGAATTCTATTGCTGACATTTCAGTCATCTCAGCCCAGTTTAGAACCCTTGCTAGAGAGGTAATCCTGTTGTTTGGAGGAAAAAAGTCACTTTGGCTTTTGCATTTTTAGCATTATTTCACTGATTTTTTTTTTCTCATCTACGTGTGCTTGTCTACCTTCAATCATTGAGGTTGCTTACCTTTGGTTGGTTTTTTGTTGTTGTTTTTGTCCTATTTGATGACATTGAGAGTTTGATTATGGTACAACATGGATTTAGCTGACTGTCTTCATTTCTGGAAGATTTTAGGGGCCAATGTTCAGCTTTCAACTCCTGAATAGTGTAACTCAGATGGACTTGTATTGGACCCTGACATTGTTCTCTGGCTTCTAGAGGTTTGGATTACACTGTGCTGGAAGGAAGTTGAGGTGTGGCGGTTGTGGCAGAGTGCTAGTGGATGGTGGGGTGCCTGCCTCCATGTGGGCACTCACCGCAGTGGCAGAGGCAATGCATCTGGGGAAGGTAGGGAGCTCCTGATGGAGAATTATGCACAGCCACACTGGAGGTAGTATTGGCTTGAGGGTGTGACACTGCAGGGCACAGGTCCTAGTGGCTTTTCTGTACCTGGCAAGCAGGAGTGATTGCTCAAGTTGGGAGAGAATCACTGTTTAGCACAAGGACTGTGCACTAGTGAGGGTGGGGTTTGCTGGCTTTATGCCCATCAAGGCTTCATCTGCAATGTCAGTGGTCATGAGGAGGTGAAGGCAGACTGCTCTCCTGTGTTCTTGCAGGTAAGAAAAGCAAAACCCATCCACCTGTGCAGACACATGCCAGCAAAGCAATGTGGAGATACTGTGAGACCTGGGGAAGATGCAGGATGGGGAGGGAGTGGGCAAGCTGGTGCATGGCTGTATGGGCCGCCTCACTGGAGCTCTCCACCAGTCAAGCATGGTCCACTAGCACAGAAGCTATGGTATGGGCTGCCAGGGTACCCAAGACTGCCCAGCAAGCAGGCTTGGCCAAGTTTGTGCCCTAGGAGAGGACAGCAGACCAAGGGGTGCTCAAGTCAAACCAGCCCCATCTGATGGGCAAGACTGCCCTCCAGAGATAAAGTCCAACAGTTCCCCTAGGGCTAAAGTCTCTATGGGAAGAAGTAGAACCTAGGGGGATGGCTGAACCTGGGCATGTTCTACTACCACTTCCACACTGAACCTTCTGCGTTCCCTATCAGCTGCATTGCTGTCCTTACCACTGGCCTCTGGAACCCCAGCAGGAGGGATCCCTAAGTGTCTGTGGTAGTCAAGGGGTCCCTCCTGCTGGGGTTCTGGAGGCCCATGGTGAGAGCAGGTTGTTCCTTGCCAATTTAACTCAGCCATTCCCCTGGAGTTGCTGTGATTCAGAGTCCCATTGTTCTGTAGCCATGTACAGGGTTCCCAGCTTTCTCTCCCTTCACCCCAGCTTATGTGTCTTCCCTCTGTCCACTCTAGGTAGCTTCCCTCTGTAGATCTGTTGAAAGCACACCTATCTTTTGGTGGGTGGTGTTGCACCTGGCTGGTTGTTCACTTGCCCTCTCCCCCATGTTCTAATGTTTTGCATGTTCTAGATTTAAGTTAAAACACCCCATGATTTCTGTTTGTTGGACTCAGCACTGTAAACTGATGTCTGTGCACTTTTAATTGATAATTATCATTATTTTGTTTGTTATCAGGACAATTATTCCTTACAGTTTTCAGAACCTAATTTGTTTTAAAATCATTTTGAGGTTGTTTTACAAGTCTAATGTATCAGAGTTGATGTTAATTGTTGATGTCTTTCTTAGTTTTTCAGGAGGTTTTGAATTTAATCAGCAGGATCTAATTCTGTGGAAAGATTTTCTTGTGAAATTTTCTCCTCAATGTTTCTACTTACCTTTCCTATTTAGAGACTTTGTGGGCACTCCCTGTGGATGATTTTTAAACTCAGACATTCAATTAGTGGCTAGATGCTCCTGTCTCAGTCATATTGATAATATCCCAGTTCCAGTTATACAACCAAGGGGTGTCTTGACCCAAGCTCCATCTGTAATGATTTCTCCTGCTACCACAAGCACACTGACTGATATAAGCTATAGTTCAGGCAAGATTTCCAATGTTTTAAGCCTCCTTCATTCATGGAGTGAGTCTAACTGCAGTTCTCTGTCATTCATGAAGTTGTTTTGATTCCTGCTACCCTGAAAGCATCTGTGTTTCTCAAATGCCTTGCCCCTCCATTCCCAGCATTTATAGTCCATGAAAACGTTTATTTTTATAGAGCTGTATTGTTTTACTTTGTAATGTTATAATTTATTTGAACATTTATACTGTAATTCTCATTGCTTAGTTGTGGGCAGGGAGAAATTCCCAGTGTAACGTTCATGTCCTCAACTTGATCCAAAGCCTTTATCAAGTTTTTCAAAATTTATTGAAGACAGACATGAACATAACAACTTTTATCTTTGAATTGCATTCCTTTGCAGATGAACAGTTCTTCTATTTAGCTTTCCTATAATTTCTCTGCACTAGAGCCTTCTTTCTATAAAAGGCAGATGCAGTGATTTGAATGGTTATTCTGTAAATATCTATCATAAACAATATGTCAACTGGTACGCAATGTCAGTGAGACGGTCTCCTACCTTCAAAGCAGGCTGTGAATAAAGAATGTGTGGATCTACTTTGCTTTCTTTTTCTTTTCTTTTTTCTTTTTTTTTTTTTTTTTGAGATAGCCTCGCTCTATAACCCAGGCTGGAGTGCAGTGGCATGATCCTGGCTAACTGCAACGTCCACCTCCTGGGTTCAAGTGATTCTCCTGCCTCAGGCTCCTGAGTAGCTGGGACTACAGGTGCGTGCCACGATGCCCGGCTAATTTTTTGTATTTTTAGTAGAGGTGGGGTTTCACCATATTGGCCAGGCTGGTTTCGAACTCCTGACCTTGTGATCTGCTTGCCTCGGCCTCTCAAAGCGCTAGAATTATAGGCATAAGCCACCGCACCCGGTCTATTCTGCTTTTTTTTAATGTTTATTTTGAAGTAATGACAGATCCACAGAAAGTTGCATAGAATGTAGAGTGGTCAGCCTTCTTTGTAAATGTAACGTAGGACTAGATTTTTGTATTAATTTGTTTTTACACTGCTGATAAAGACTTACCTGAAACTAGGCAATTTACAAAAGAAAAAGGTTTAATGGACTTAGAATTCCACATGGCTGGGGAGGCCTCACAATCATGGTGGAAGGCATGGAGGAGCAAGTCACTTATGTGGACTGAAGCAGGCAGAGAATAGTTGTACAGGGAAACTCCCGTTTTTAAAACCATCAGATCTTGCGAGACTTATTCACTATCATGAGAACAGCATGATAAGTCTCACCCCCATGATGCAATTACCTCCAACTGGCTGCCTCCCACAATAAGTGAGAATCCAAGACTTATTTAAGTGGAAAAACAGCCAAACCAAGCCAAATTTTCTTGCATTTTCTTTGCTACCTTCCATATTATTTTTTAAATATTTGATGTAATTTGTACATAAAGATAGATGGATTCTCAACATATTTGCTTTTGAATTTCAACTTAATTGTAAAGATGTTTCTCCATGGTCAACATTTTTTTTTTAGTCATGCAAAAAAATTAGTAAAAGTTCTGAAATATTTACTATTTAACAAAGTTTTTTTATATGATTAGATATGCAAAATGAAACTTTAATGTCACACATGTGCACACACACACAGAAATGCCATTGGAATTTGCACAAAGCACAAGCCAATGACTATCTTATAGCATAGTGTTCCTCAAAATGGGAATTGCTATTTTACAGAAGACCTGAACACTGAGAATATCATACCTTCTTGTGGATTTCTGAATATAAACAACAGAATCATTAGCTTCTGTATATCCTGGCCATGGGCCATTTCTTTAATGTTGCTTATCCTATATCTCATTATAATTTTTCTCTTTTTCTCTACTACTACCTTCTCTAACTTTACAGTATTTGGTGTAAGACAACTACTCTACTGTTCTCTCAGTGCAATATTCCTCTTTCATCTTTACTGAATCAGCAGATCATATACCTAAAATATGATTGATTCATTTATTCATCAAAGAACACTGTATCAATCCTTATGTAACTACTAGGTATTGAAAGTCTCACTAAATCCCACACTGAGCTAGAAACAAATAGGGCCAAAAAAGGAAGAAAGAAATACAAAGAAAAAAATCTCCCTATTAAAGTATTTCAGCTTCCAACGATGTAATTTATCACCTGTCAAAATACATGACTTTAAAATTTTATGTGAATATTTGAGAGCTTCTGCCTTATCTACTTCTGCCCATTATAAAAATTGAGGTTTTAAAAAAATATTTGTTCTTGACAATTTTGTCCCTAAATGATCCTCTCTATCTTCCTACAATAAATATTTGCCCATCTTATGTAATAAAAAGGAAAATAAGCTAAAAAAGCTAAAAGAAAGATAAACTGGAAAGACACAATGGTATGGTATTTGATTGCATTTTAAAATAAGGAAAAGTTAGAATAATGTGTGTTGTTAACAATTCTCCTCCTCAGTACAGATATCTAATCATGTTATTTGTTTATAAAATACGACTAATAGTAAATATTGTCATAGGTTGTTCTTAGATATACAAGTATCCAAAAATTGTTTTTGCAGTATGTCAAACAAAACAAAACATTAAAGTGACATATACTTATTCAAAACAATATTTGAAAATGTGTTTCAAAAGTTGCTTTTATGAAAAATTTTTATAGATTAAAAATTATCTTAAAGATAATGCACCTCCTAAATTTATAATACACATAAAATAGTTTAAATTTCTTTTTCTATGTTTAATTTTGTTCTCCTGGTCTTTACTTTCTATTTTATTAAGAAAAAAGTCATTGCATTAAGGCAATAACCCCAAAAGAAATAATTAGAAATGTTAATCACAAATAACAGATGTTGTTTTCTTTTGTGTAAGTTTTAAATTACCAAATGATTTATTAATACACAGAAAAGATTATATTGTGTCTTTCCTTGTTTATTTATTAATTTATTAACTATTTATATACGTCTGACATCATTATCTATTTCTCCTGAATATCTCTGAAATTGTGTAAAGAAAGTATTTCTGCTATTAACTTTAAAAAAAAAAAAATTAAGTTCTGGGGTACATAGGCAGGTCCTGCAGGATTGTTACATAGGTATACCCATGCCATGGTGATTTGCTGCATCCATCCCCTGTCACCTACTTTAGGTATTTCTCCTAATGTTATCCCTCCCCAATCCCCCCACCCACTGCTATCCCCCACTAACCCTCCCTTCCCCCAACAGGCCCCTGTGTGTGATGTTCCCCTCCCTGTGTCAATGTGTTCTCATTCTCCAACACCCACTTATGAGTGAGAACATGCAGTGTTTGGTTTTCTGTTCTTGTGTCAGTTTGCTGAGAATGAGGGTTTCCAGATTCATCCATGTCCCTGCAAAGAACATGAGCTCATCCATTTTTATGGCTGCATAGTATTCCATGGTGTATATGTGCCACATTTTCTTTATCCAGTCTATCATTGATGGGCCTTTGGGTTGGTTCCAAGTATTTGTTATTGTAAACAGTGCCACAAGGAACATACATATGCATGTGTCCTTATAATAGAATGATTTACTTTTTTACAAGAAAGGTATTTTTTTTTATTTTTGAAAATAATGCTGCCTTGAAATATATATATAGGTATACTTACAGGTTTTTGAAATGGCCTTGCACGTTATGTAACACAAACACACACAAGATTAAAAAACTCATAATATAAACCTGGTTCCCTTGCAATATAAAATGATATACAACACAGACCAAATGCAATTATGTAGAAAATAGTTGTTACAACTGTACATATCTTAGCAATATCCTCTTTGCTGAGGGAGAAAATACCACAGGCTAGCATTCCTCATCTCAATACTCACTGACTAATACAAGGCTATCAATCATTTTTAAAAAGTGATTTTTCTTTAAAAATATTTCCACTTTATAGAAACCAGAAAAGGACACAAAAGAAAATAAAATAGGCTCACAAGCCAAACTTTGTATAATTTTACTTTTATCTGCAATTTAAGCTAACCACACTTTATGGTGCATAGCATTCTATACAATTTTTATTAAGTGATCATTTTGATTTGAGCTAAAACAAATAACTGAATAACAAAATATCCAGTTTCTAGTGCACATAAATCTATTTAAATTTTTACTACCTAAAACTACAACATCAGACTCTAACCTATGTTCTGTTAATCAGCCACTGTGGATGCCCTCTACAAAAAATGGTAAATTATCTGATCACCACATGTAATCAGTCGAAAGGGTCACGGGTCATCCAGTTGAGAAAAGAGAAATATCATTCATACCAAAGGCCTATGCTTCATAAGTGAGCTAATGATTATTTTTACTGGAAATTATTTTACAACAATATTTCTTACACCATTTCATTTGTGGTAATCAGAGTTTCAAGGCTTTTAAAATGTTACTTTTGTTACTAGTATCATTTTATTACTACTTTTGTTACATTTGTTATTAGTCATTTCTTAAATGACTAGTCATTGACTAGTCATTGATTTAGGAAGTTGATTTAGGAAGTTGTCCTAGAGTACCAAGCCTGGTAAGTGTTTATGAATTTGGATTGCTTTATACATTAGCATATTACCAAAGGGGGGAAAAGCCTTAGATATGAGTGTTTCAAATGTATTCTCATCTTTTCATAGGACTATTAGAATAATATGCTTCTCACTTTATAAAGTAGAATGTCTGATGTGCTCCCAAAATAAAATGAAAAGAGGAATGGGCAGAAGAAAAGTATCAAAACAAAGAAGATAGTTCAGTTCACACAATCTTAAGAAGTGTCAGTGAAGCAAAGCTATTTACTGTGGTAAATCATGTAAAGCAAAGCCTGGGACCTGGTATTGTCCTGGGAACATGTTTGAGCCCAACTGACTAAAGGTTCAATTGAAGAAAAATGACCATCCTCTCCCATCAGGATTTAGATGAATGACGATCTCTGGAGATCTAAGAAACAGCAACTGAACCTTAAAGCCATCCATGGAGAGTTCTAGCCCAGATATCAACTGAGGTTCAGGGGCAATGGTCTCAATCTAGGAGAGGAAAAGAGGTTCAGATAAGAAGGAGATTGTGGTGGTCGACAGGCCACTCAAACAGTAGCTTAGTCCTAACTGTGAATTGGAACACATCGAGGGACCTGGAGCTCAAGAGTTCATAGGACATAAGACCTCAAACTAATCTGCATTAATAAGGGTTAGTTAGTAAAAAAGACATCAGACTGGAAACCATAGTTGAAATCTAATGCTAAATACTACACGTATAAGTGTGGCCAAAAGTAAGGAATGCAACTAGGAAATTTGGTTCTAGTGCACAGCATAAGAACCAGCGGCCACCCTTCCTCATTCCATGCTGAAATAAGTTAACAATGCTGTCAGGTTTTGGGGTGGCTGAACCTGCCTTTATTTCTGCTTTTGTGAGTCCTATTTGGCCTAGGAAATGGAATGATTGGCCTAGGAAATGGAATGATATTGAGCCTGCAGGGAAGGAGATCGGTGGAATTGAATGTGAACATCTGAGGATGGCTGAGTCAGGAGCTATGAATCTGGAAACGGTTTATTCAGGGCAAGGACATTTTCAGAAATGTATAGGCCTCTATGGCACTGTTTGTACTTACTATACATATAAATATAGCTCATGCAGTTTGTGTGTGTGTGTGTGTGTGTGTGTGTGTGTGTGTGTGTGTATGTGAAGTTAAATTGCAATTAGTTCAGGTTATGTAAAATTTTATGAAAATTTAATCACATACCTTTTAAACTTGAAAGTTTTGTTTTCTTAGTTCTGCAATTTGAAGTAAATACTTTCTTATTTTTTCAATTATTTTGTAGGCCTGTGAAATCTTAGAGGACTAGACACTACTGAAAATGCCTAGTGGCAAAAAGGGACCATGACTGAATGATAACAAATCCACAGCAGAGACACTTTTCAAAAGAAGACATACAAGTGGCCAACAAACAAACAAAAAGATGCTCAACATCACTAATCATCAGAGAAATGCAAATCAAAGCCACAGTGTGAAACCATCTTATGCGAGTCAGAATGGCCATTATTAGAAAGTGAAAAAACAACAGATGCTGGCAAGGATGTAGAGAAATGGGAAGGTTAATACACTGTTGGTGATCATGTAAATATGCAGATGCTATGCAGAGCAGTTTTGATTTCTCAAAAAAACAAATGAAACTGAGCAATCCCATTACTGGGTATATATCAAAAAGAAAATACACTGTTCTACTAAAAAAAGACACATTTACTCATGTGTTCATTATAGCACTATTCACAACAGCAAAGACAGAATCAATCCATGTGCCCATCAAAAGATGATTTGATAAAGAAAATACAGTACATATATGTCATAGGATACTATGCAGCCATGAAAAAGGAATGAAATCATGTCTTTTGCAGCAACATAAATGGAGGCCATTATCCTAAGTAAATTAACGCAGGAACAGAAAACCAAATACCATATGTTCACACTTATAAGTGGGAACTAAACATTGGGTACTCATGGACATAACGATAGCCACAATGGACATTGGGTACTATCAGAGGGGGAGGGATGGAGAGGAGCAATGGCTGAAGAACTAAGTGTTGGATATTCCTCACATGGTGATGAAATCATTCATATCCCAAATGTCAGCATTAGGAAATATACCCATATAACAAACTTACACAGGAAATCTCAGAGTCTACCCTCTGAATCTGAAATAAAAGTTGACATTTAAAAGTAAAATAGAGTAAAAAAAAATTCACAGCACCATACAACCTTGTACATATGAATATATTTTCTTTTCTGCCTTTTACTACAACAGTCTTTGGATCTAAATTTCCTTGTGTATTCAACTCCATTTTGAATAGTTGGTGAAATTTCTCACAGATTATAGCAATAAATAGCCTACATATCTAATTTTTAAGGTTTTGCTGTGTGTTTTCACACTTTTTGTTTGTAGCTGCACGGACACTGTCATGGGAAGTTGGAAGGGGATTATAATGAGTTGCTGGCCCAATGTTTTCTTAAAAATAATTCCCCTTGCTTACTAATTTATAATTGCTAAAAAGAAGGATAGTAAGCCAAACTAATAGTATTTGAGTGTTTCCCAGCTTATAGCTTTTTAATTCCTTTTAACCTTGTTTGCAGAATCCTGAAACAAGGACTAGAGGGAGGTGGAGAGACTGTAGATTGCAGTGCCTAAAACCTGATGCTGGAGGCTGGGCATGGAGATTCATGCTTGTAATACCAGCACTTTGAGAGGCTAAGGGGCATGCCTGTAATTCCAGCTACTCGGGAGGCTGAGGCAAGAGAACTTCTTGAACCCGGGGTGCAGAGGTTGCAGTGATCCAAGATCATGCCACTTCACTCCAGCCTGGGCAAAAGAGCAAAACTCTGTCTCAAAAAAACAAAATCAAATAAAAAAACGTGATGCTAGAATGAAGCTGTCTGGATTCACATCCCAGCTTGGTTCTTTACTAGATCTTCAATATTGGAGAACTTGGGTCTGTTTGTTAGATTTTTTGAGCCTTAGTTTCTTCATCTATAAAATGACATCGTTGAGGGTGTAAAATATAGCAAGTTAGGGGAAGCATTTAGACCAGTACCTGGTGTCATAGAGTAACACTATAGGGCTATTATCATTCTTGCCTTTGAAGACTAAGAATACAATCTTATACCAACTGTTTTTTGAAATCTGCCTTCACCATTTTTATTACACTTTGATCATACTTGTGGCAACAGAAGTGAAAGGCATATGCCTTTCATGGTAAGTTTTTAAATTATACTGATAATTCTAAAACGTATAAATAATAAATATCATATTTGATTAGTATAGCAAGGTATTAACTTTATTAGTGGTGATAAAGCAATTATAAATCTAATGACTCAAAAGAGTTTAAATTAAAATTAACCTCATGATCAATCAAGATACTACATGCTTTACTTAAAAATATTGAAATATAATATCAAACCTAAATATGTAATTGTCAGATGATTTGTTGTCAATTTACTAAAGCTCATCTCCCAATATGATCAGACATAAATTTATAATTATTAAACCTAACTGGTGCTGCATAGTTTGAAAGCAAAACGAGTGGGCCTGTTCAATTTTTTTGTGTGAGATTTTTCTTTTCATTTATTTCACATATATTTATCATTACTTATTTTTATCATGTTTGACATTTTTCCTTTATGCCTGAACTTTACTGCTCTTGATGGCATTGGGCCAGAAACATGAAAAATACAGAACAAGATCTCTAAAACACTGATGCTACAAGATTAAATGTGCTGTTTCTGAGATCTAGCAGATGCTGGGAGGAAAGAAAATGGAATCTTTGTTGTCTCACCATTGATAGAAAACTGAAACCATTGGTATGGAGAATGAAATCCCTAAGTCTACAGACTTCTGCACATATCTTATTTATAACAATGCATTTACATTAAGCAAAGCCTGTCTCATTTTTTATGACTTAATTGCTTTCCTCTCTTTGCATTTATAACACCACTCTACTTTCTGTCTTTCAATGTACATCCCAGAGAAAGGAAACAGAAAATAAAGCACATTAGTCAGTAAGATTTCATTGTGCACTGAGGGTAAAAAGCAGGCATGTATAAATGGAAATGCATTTGAAAGCCTTCCCCACTGAAATCTGGCAGGAGGTAAAGCACTTCATTAGGATTTGCAACATCAGTGGTGAACTGCTTCACACAAAGTGCTATATTTGCAAATAAGGCACAAAATTGACTGTCAAGGAGATGTAAGACCATAGCAGATTCCAATCCGTTTTGCACAAAGTACTCTACAGAAATACAGTACGTCTGGAACTCCAAGATTCAGATTTCATAAACTGTTGGTAGAGACTCACCATTAGATCTTCATTAGGTCCTGAAATAGGCCTCTTCATGATATCATGTGAAGGGCATAGCTGAATCCAGGAAGTCAATGGGCATTTTCCTGATATGCTCCAAAAATCACTGTAAAAGAGTAACCCACATTCACTAAATTTTAAATGGAGACAGTGCAGTGACATATCCTAGTGATTATCATTATAAATGTTAAAGGGCAAATTGTATGGTTAAAGATATTAAAGTAGTGTTTCAGAGTTCAGGGTCAGACACATTAAAATAAGGCCTCAGATCTTCTGCTTATATTAATTTCCATTATTGGCCAATTTATGAGCCTGTAATAAGTATGTTTGCTTGCTTAGTTACAGACACATGACTTGTAAGCACCTTTTGAAACAGATTCCACTGTTCAGTATTTATCTGTCTCTTTACTATTCTCTTCCTCCAGAATAGTATCCTTCCTCCTCACTTATATTTTGCTCTAGTAAATGTGTAAAACCTTTAGGAATGAACCTGTTATCTACTATAATAATAAATATAATTTATGTAATATTCATTATCTGATAAAAATGTTTAATTCCTTACTGTGTCTAGGATGAAACAAAGGTTGTTTGCCTACACCTCATTTTCCCCCTCCACCAAGAGAAGTATATGAATTGATGTGTTTCCCTTTGACCTTGGATTTTAAGAAAATTAAATTTAATTATGTTTACATGTAGTATGAATCCCATAATATGGTATGAGATTCTTTGCATTTCCAATTCTCCTTTTCTGAAGTGTTTAGATGTTCATTTTTACCTGTATTTTAACTATGCTGTCAAAGTACGAGGTCCTCAAAGACAGAGAAGTTGTTTGATTCTTCCATATACCAAAGTGCTATAATGTCTGTAGCACAGATGTGTTAAATGTGTGTAAATGATAAATATGGTCTTTCTTAGAAAAAGGTATAGCTATATTTGTAAAAATGCATACAATTTAAAAAGCTTATAATTAAAATGGCTTGGAGAAAATTATTTGTTATTTCTAGGTGGTATTTTACCACAGGCCTTGTTTTAGGATGTTGCGTGTGATTTTGAAATGTCCCTGCAGGCAAGAATCACCTTGGATACTTGTCAAACATACAGATTCTTCGGAATCGGTCTATGTAACAGAGAGATTAGGTAATATTAAATTTAATCCATACCCAAGATGATTCTTATCAGGAAATTTAGAAGCTATTTTGAATAGTGCTTACAGAGAAATATTGAAATATGCAATGAAAGAAGAATTTGATATGAATGCAACCAGGAATTGAGGAATAAATAAAAATTATTATGAGAAGCAGCTGGGAGTTGCTGCCTGGAGCAGTAGCAATCATCATATTTCTGGGAGTTTTCATTAGAAGGAGAAGCTGACAGATCTCTTGAAATCCTCTATTGACCAGTTATACTAGAAGCAGATGGAGTGTCAACCTGGGAACACCATGAAAGTTCCCTTTTCTTTTTGTAACAGTGTGAGTCACTTTTAAAACCTACTGTGGGAATGAATAAAACAGAAACAGAAATAAAGGGTGTTTGGGAAAGTAGAAACTACGGGTCTTTCAATATTCACCTCACTGAGAAGAGAATAATCATAATTGCACTAGAATATCTGGAACAGAAGAAACCAGACACTTAACAAGTACATAATTCAAGGCTGAGAGTATTCATAAAAGCAGTAGTAGTTGTATTAAACTAAAAAGACTTAAGAGGGCTAAATATGAATACAACTCAACGATTCACCCTGATTTTTCCAGTTTTTTATGTTGAGACTTCAGAAACTATAAACTCTCCTTTTAATTTTGTTTTACATCTTTCTATTCAATATTTTGCAGTCTCTCACGTGCAAAAACATTTTGTCTTTTTCCCTCTCCTCTGTCTCTAAAACAGGTAATGGGATAGACAGTCTTTCTCTCTCTCTCTACACAGTAATCTCATTTCTGAATCAATATATAGTGTTATTATAGCTAATAGGACTTTATTCTTTCACAGTACTTGTGTGTCTGTTAATTAGTCTACTCTGTGTCAGTCACTGAGAGAACAATAAGACAATATGGCTCAGCAGTGATCCCAGGAGGGGCAATGATGATCAAGGGGCAGTTCCTGTTGTGTTTAGTGTCTAGTGGGTCAGGCAGAGAAATAAACAAGCAATTACTAAATCACTGGAAGAGTACCTAGGATGAGATAGCATAGTTTCAGAACCATAGAAGTGACAACTAACTCTGTTATGGAAAGTGTTCTATTGGCTATCTATTGCTGTGTAAACAAAATATCCCAAAACATTACATATTAAAACAACAGAACTTCTGTAGAATATATATAGACACTACCTAGCTGAGTCCTCTAGCTCAGAATTTCTTTCAAAGCTGAAATGAAGGTGTAAGCTAGTGCTACAACCGTTTCAAGGTTCAACTTGGGGATTATCTACATTGAAGCTCACTCACATGGTTGTAGTCAGGACTCAGTTCCTATAGGTTGTTGGTATGAGGGCCTTAGATTCTTGCCATTGAGCCTTCTTTATAGGTCAGCTCATGACTTGTTATCTGTCTTCCAACAAAGCCAGCAAGCAAAACAGCAAGAAAGGGGCCAGCAAGACAGAAGTCATGGTCCTTTTATAATTTTATCTGGAAAGTGACATTTATTCTTATTTGCCCTTTTCTGTTTGTTAAAAGTGAGTTACAGCCAGGAACAGTGACTCACACCTATAATCCCAGCACTTTAGGAGGCTGAGGCAGGTGGAATATCTGAGGTCAGGAGTCCAAGACCAGCTTGGCCAATATGGTGAAACCCCATCTCTACTAAAAATACAAAAACAAAGCTAAGCCTGGTGGCAGGCACCTGTAATCCCTGCTAATTGGGAGGCTGACACAGGAGAATCACTGGAACCTGGGAGGGAGAGGTTGCAGTGAACAGAGATCACACCACCACACTCCAGCCTGGGTGACAGAGTGAGACTCCATCTTAAAAAACAACAACAACAAAAAAGAATAAATGACATACTAGTCACTAGTCTTCAAGGTGAGGGGATTACACAATCATGTGAATACTAGGAGTCAGGAAATACCCATAACTGCTCTTAGAGCCTATCTGCTGCAGGTGCTAATAGCAAATTTCTTAGAATAACAGAATAAAAAACCCTAAGTTTTTGTGCAGAATCAAGTATAATAATAAACTTCTATTAGTAGTAATGATAGATGTAGTGGTATAAACAGTGGTAGTGATAGTAGTAACAGCATCAGTAACTACTGCAAAAGGTCCAATGATAATAGTGAACTAAAAAGAAGAAAACATATACTATGTCAATAATATAATATATAGTGTTTCTAAATTCTAGGTGCAGGGGTTGTATTCATTTCAGAGGCAAATGGCTTTGATGTTTAGAAAAAAAAAAACTTTTTTGGTATATTTTGTTGTGATAGGTCGAAGGCTTTGGGGCATGGTTTGGAAACGTTTTTAACATACTGTAAACCAAAACTCATTAGTGGATTCAGAAATCAATTAAGTAGATTGAGACGGGAATGCAGAAGTCAGAGGCTAAAAATTAAATTGCTTAGTAGATATAAAAAAATAGATCAGGGATGAGAAATCTTATCTTGAAAAGAAAAGCTATGAGGGAGGGAATATTGCAAGGAAAATTTATCTTAAAAAAAGGAATAAGTGTCCGGGCACAGTGGCTTAAACCTACAATCCCAGCACTTTGGGAGGCCTAGGTGGGCAGAACACTTGAGGTCAGGAATTCAAGACTAGCTTGGCCAACATGGTAAAACCCCATCTCTACTAAAAAAAAAAAATAAAGAAATTAGCTGGGCATGGTGGCACATGCCTGTAATCTCAGCTACTCCAGAGGCTGAGTCAGGAGAATCGCTTGAACCAAGGAGGTGGAGGTTGCAGCCAGCCGAGACTGTGCCACTGCACTCCAGCCTGGGGACAGAGCAAAACTCCATCTCCATAAAGAAAAAAAAGAAAGAAAGAAAACAAGAAAAATATGCTTGGAATTTGGTTTAATAATTTTTCACTATGCAAAATTTACCTTAATTCCTCATATATTTTGTGAGGATATTCTGTATATAGCAGTCTTTGATAGTGATACATGGAGAAAAGAAAAGAAAAATGTGCATGGGGTAAGTGACACAGAGTAGTCAGCATCATGGAATTCAACAGCAAGCACTGGGATTCAGGTAAGAATGCAGGTGCTGAGGGAATGGCTGATTCAGACTTGAGATGAGTCAGGTGGCCTTCAGTATCCTATGGAGGAATCAGGGTCAACACCCAGTGATATGTTAGGTCAGAGGAACACTTCCCTTAGTGCCAGGCTTCTTGGGATGGAATAGAATTTAGACCCAAATTGTTGTGATGGGAAATGCAGTTTAAAACCCAGGATCAAAGTTCAAGCGAGCATAATTTGACAAAATCCTAACCCTGAGGGAAGGACAACAGCTCTATGTAGACTGCTTAGGAAAGCGAGAGTGGCATTACTGATAAGGCTTACCATTGACCTTGTCACACCTGGGAAGAATTTTGTGCCTTAATAATCTCCTTAAATGGCTTCATTACACCAGTCTCACACTTGTGTGATAGAAAATGTTCTGAATTGTGCATTCTCATCATCCATGCCAACTTAAAAAATTTCCTTCAGCTTTAATCAGCACTGATTATTACCATTCTGTCCATCCCTTCACTTTCATGAAGAAACTTTGAATCTGTAAATTTTTTTCAGTCACTTCTTTTTACAATAACTACTTCCATATACATTATTGATTTTTAAGGAAATTCAAATTATGTTTTCTTGAAAATTATGTACAATTCTTTTAAAATTAATTTTATATACTTAAATTATTTGATGGATATTTTCAGATATACATTATTTAAAATTTCACAAAGATTGCTGATAACTACAATATGGTTTATTCTTTTTCACATTTTTTGTGATTTATTTTTTACTAACTGTTCTTTTACACATTTTAATTTAGAGAGATTTTTGGTATAAAATAATTTCTAAAGTAAATGAGAACTTGGGGACATTAGCTCCTGCTTTTTGGCTGAAGCAATGATATGAGCTCATGCACAGTTAGTGTGATTTCAAGATATTGAAGAAAACTAATAGAGGACAAATGTTTAATGAAATCAGAATTGGCTGTGTTTCTGAATCTTTTTCCTGCTGAGGACAACGCAGTTAGCTATTCTATACAACAGGGGCATAAGATAGTCTCTTATACAAATGAAAGTTCTAATGATAGTTTTTATTATTAGCAGTTAAAAGAGCATAAACATTTATCAAATTATGAAAAAAATGAAAAATAAAAATATTACTAATTTCAGTTCAAGAATAGAAACAATGCATAGACAATGAATATACAAACACATGAGATTTCCTATGAGAGAGGAATAAGAGAAACAATATATTCAAAGTGCTAGTGAGAGAATTATGCAAATATGAACTAAGTTTTCTTTGGAAGACTTACAATAAGATACAGATTATAAGAGATAGTTAACAATCACACAAGACTAGCATCTGGTAACTCAGACCAACAATCACAACACAGTTGTATTTATTTTTCTATTGCTATGAAACAAATTATAGGCTACATTTGTTTAACACAACCCATCTTTTTTTATCCTACAGTTTTTGTAGGCTCAGGTACAGGTTAGCTGGATCTTCTGATTTTACCAGGCTGAGCTTATAGGTATAATGAATTCTCTATTCCTTTCTGGTGATTAGAGTCCTTTCTCAAGCTCATGTGACTATTAGCAGAATTCAGTTCCTTACTCCTATAAGTCCCCTTTTCTTTGTACTGTCAGCTAGGAACCAGTCTCAGCTTCAAGTCAGCTCTCAGAGTCTAGCCATGTGCCCCCTTCCACAGGTAGTTCAAAACGTGGTATGTGCTTTATCTTAAGCCAGCAAGGGAATTCCTCTTCTAAAAATTTACCTGATTAGGCAAGACCCATCAAAAAACATCTCCTTAAAAGCTAACTGATTACAGACTTTAATGACATCTGAAAATAGCTTTATTTTTGCCATATAAGGTGACCTAATCATAAGAGTAATATTTCATGTTTATAGCTTTTGTACACACTGAAGGAAAGATGATAATATAAAATATATTATATGTGTGTATATACACATACACACATATATCTCTGTTTGTTGGCCATTTGTCTATCTTCTTTTGAGAACTGTCTGTTCATGTCCGTAGCCAACTTTTTGATGGCACTGTTTTTTTCTTGCCTATTTGTTTGAGTTCTTTGTAGATTCCAGATATTAGTCCTTTGTCATAAGTATAGATTGCAAAGATTTTTTTCCCACTCTGTGGGTTTTCTGTTGAATTTGTTGATTATTTCTTTTGCTATGTAGAAGCTTTTTAGTTAAAGTCTCATCTATTTATCTTTGTTTTTGTTGCATTCGCTTTTGGGTTCTTGGTCGTGAAGTCTTTGCCTAAGCCAATGTCTAGAAGAGTTTTTCCAACGTTATTTTCTAGAATTTTTATGGTTTCAGGTCTTAGGTTTAGGTCTTTGATCCATTTTGAGTTGATTTTTGTGTAAGGTGAGAAATGAGAATCCAGTTTCATTCTCCCTCATGTGGCTTGCCGAATATACCAGCATCATTTGTTCAATAAGCTATCCCTTCCCCATGGTTCCATATGAATTACAGTTTTTTTCTAAAGAAATGCAAATCAAAACCACAATGTGATACCACCCTATGCTGGCAAGAATGGCCATATTGAAAAAAAAAAAATATATATATATATATATACACACACACACACACATACATAAATACATACCATGGAATACTTTTCAACCATAAAAAGTAATGAAACAATCACATTCATAGCAACCTGGATGGAACTGGAGACCATTATTCTAAGTTAATAAGTCAGGAATGGAAAATGAAACATCGGATGTTCTCACTTTTAAGTGGGAGCTACACTATGAGGGTGCAAAAGCATAAGAATGAGACAGTGGACTTTGGGGACTCAGAGGAAAGGATGAGAGGGGGTGAGGGATAAAAGACTACACAATAGGTACAGTGTACACTCTTTGGGTGATGGGTGCACCAAAATCTCACAAATAACCACTAAAGAACTTATTCACGTAACCAAATACCACCTGTTCCCCAAAAACCTATTGAAATAAAAATTCTATATAAATCCATCCAAAAAACAAAATCAAATATATTATATATACACATATACAATATATACATATATATTATACACACACACACACACACACACACACACACACATATAATAAAGCTCCCAAGATTCCTGCCATATATATTTATATGTGTATGCACATATAAACATATACATCAGGTGGCAGGAATCCTGGGAACCATATTAGAATTCTGCCTACTCTGCCCTGTGGCCCCCAAAGATTCACATTCTTCTAAGTGCAAAGAAAATTCACCCCTCTCAAAATTCCTGGTTTCATCCTATCACAGTATTCACTCAAAATTCAAAGTTCATAATCAAAATCTAATTATTAAATATCGTATCTTCAAATCAAAGTCCAAAATTAAAACAAAATATTGTCAACTCAGAGTCCAAAATCTAAATTATCCTAAATCATGGGCAGATGAAGATTTTACATATAATCCTTTAAATATAACTCTTTGGAACACATTTTTTCCCTTTATTTCTTGCACCTGCTCCCATCCATAGACCATCTAACAAAATAGCTACTTGCTTCAACTTCAAGATCAGCTTAAGAACATCCTTTCGAGTTTCACCTTCTGTCTTGTCTTTCTGTCTTTCTTTTATCTTTTTCTTTCTTACTCTTTCTCTCTCTCTCTTCCCTTCCTTCCTTCTCTCCTTCCTTATCTCCCTCCCTCTCTCCCTCTCTCTCCCTTTCTTTCTCTTTCTTATCTTTTTTTCTTTTTCTTTTCTTCTCTTTCCCTTCCTCCCTTCTCCCTCACCCTCTCACTTCCTCTCTCTCTCTCCCTCTTTTCTTTCTTTCCTGCTGTGGCATGATCATAGCTCACTAAAGCCTCAAACTCCTGAGCTGAAAGTATCATCCCACCTCACTCTCCTGAGTAGTTAAGACTACTGAAATGTGCCAAAACACCCAGCTAATTTTAAATTTTTGTAAAGACATCTCACTTTGATGCCCAGGCTAGTCTCAAAACCCTGGCCTCAAGTGATCCTTCTGCCTTGGCCTCCACAAGTGCTTTCAACCTCTTTTAAAGAGTTAATTTGATTAGGTCAAGCCACTGATGTGGTTTGGCTCTGTGTTCACACCCAAATCTCACCTTGAATTGTAAAAAATTCTCACACGTGTCACTGGAGGGACCCAGCAGGAGATAACTGAATCATGATGGTGGGCTTTTCTCCAAGCTATTCTTGTGAAAGTGAATAAATCTCATGAGACTTGATGGCTTTATAAAAGGGCAGTTTCTGCACATGCTCTCTTGACTGCCACCATGTAAGATGTGACTTGGTCCTCATTGCCTTCTGCCATGATTGTGAGGCTTCCCCAGCCATGTAGAACTCTGAGTCAATTAAACTTTTTTTTTTTCTAATAACCCAGTCTCAGGTATGCTGTTATTAGCAGTGTGAGAACAGACTAATTCACACACCATATTTTTTAATTAAATCAGAAACAGTCTACTGTAAGGATTAATAGAACATGTAATCCTTATTCAGGAAAAGGGGATCAATAAACCCTCTGTGGGTTATGAATGCCAAATAAGGGTACTTAAAGAAAGGAGAAATCCCAGATATAGGTGACAGGGGGGATGGAGGCAGCAAACCACATTGCCATGTATGTAACTATGCAACAATCCTGCATGATCTGCACATGTACCCCAGAACCTAAAGTACAATATATGCTTATATATATATATACACACGCTTATATATATATATATATATATATGCTTCATATATATATACGCTTCATATATATATATATACACACCTATATATACAGGTGTGTATATATATATATGTGTGTGTATATATATATATATAGGTGTGTATATGTATGTGTGTATATGTGTGTGTGTATATATATATATATATATATATATATAAAAGAAGAAAATAAAATGAAATGAAAGGAGAATAAATTATAATTTGATAGATCCTGCTGTAAAAGACAAAGATGTATTCAGATATCTTGTTTAGGGAATGGTAGATCAGGTCCTTGTGACATCTTGGTGGGTGACAGAATATTGTCTGCTCAAGTCAGATTATGAAAATCTCTGTCATTCTTCACAAGTTAGATAGATATTTTCAGGTAAGCAGTAGCTTTAAACCTCTTTAAGCAGCTATATTTTTTCTTTAAGCCTCTGAAATTTCTCTGATAAGATCTCATAGAATTTGGAATAGATCAAGGCAAAGCAGCACTGATATTTGGAGGCTCTTTGAGTTCCATCTGGGAAACTTATTTGTTACCATAAAAACAAGAAAAGAAAAAAGACAAGAAAAAGCTAAAGTGTGATGCACTGATTAACAAAGTTCCTATGTCAAGTACATACATTTACTTAAGAGTCTGGATACAAAGAAAATACATATAATGATATGATAGTAGGTTTTTATGTTAAAGGGATTACTTAGCTCCTAAAAACCCTCACTCACAATTTTTTTTTTCCTGACAACCATACATGATACCCAGTATAAACTTCTAGAGGCCATATCTATCTTGTGCAATCCTTACCACCTGGCAGTGGGCAATAGATCTAGGAGTAGAAATACAATTCAGAGCTAGACCATAAGATAATCTTTCCTAAAATCTTAAACTTTGAACAAAGAGATTGAATTTCCTTGAGGGTTCTGGGAAAAGCTGGGCTAAATAAAGTGGACAGATGAGCCCATGGGCCGTATCTGCCACTTTCAGCCTGTTTTTGTGTTATGTTGTGATCCACAAGCAAAGATGAATTTGCATTTTTTAAATGGCTGGAGAAAAACGTCAAAAAAATATTTCATGACACATGAAAATATGATGATATTCACACATCAGCATACAAAATATATACAGGAATACAGCCACACTCGTTCTTTATGTTTGGTGTATGGCTGCTTTCATGGTGCAATAGTAGACATGAGTAGTGCAACAGGGGTTGTATAGCTTGTAAAACTTGAATAAGTTACTATCTGGCTATGTAGGTGGGGGGAAAGTTTGCTTTTTTTTGCTCTGGTCTAGACCAATGGACTATTAAGTATTTTAAGCTGTCCTGGTTTGATTTTTTGTTAAGTCTTGTTTACTCAACTATTTCTGTTATTTCTATTTTAATGTCTTGCCATTAAGGTTCCTGCTTTTTTGAGCTAACACAGTCAGATTTCACTGCTTGCAACCAAAAGAACATTAAATAATATAATTATCTAATGACTTAGTCCAAGAAATCCATTAGCTTTGTGTAATTATAGAGCCAGATTGACCATTTCAGTAAATTTACCAGTGAATTAGTGAAAACAAACAAGCAAAATAATTTTTATAAAGGCCCAACATTTGAAAAAAAATTGCTTCAATTTGTCTTAAATGGACGGCTAAAACTGTTAATGGAATTTATATTGCATGGAAGGGTTACTGTGATGTCTGTAATTATTATTCCCATTTTCAGAAAATAGATGATTTCAGGGGGATTGGGATTTAAATGGAAAGCCTATAGTTCCTGTATGAAGTCTGTCAGGACCACATAGGGAAATGGGTGGACATAGTATATGAATGCCACCTTTTTAGCTGTGCTAGACAGAAAAGCTGTGTTTTCATTTTTGCTGGATTTTGAGCATGAACATTAGTAACTCTTTCGTTCACCCTACTTGAGATTATTTTTTCTTATATTTTCTCTGACTTCATCTTTCCCTAACTAACTGAGGGCCAACGGGCTACATGTGGGCTGTACAGTCCATCCTGATGGGCACACACATATCAGACTCTAACACTTTTCCTACCTGCTTCATGCTCTCATCAGGCTGCCATTATGCTTCTTGCTTAATTTTAATGTAAAATTTTAGGGCACAAATTAATACTTTGTTTTGCTCATTCTTCTTTTTCACTAAGCCTATCATAAAAGTTTTATCTATTAGATTGCTTTCTTTTTATGATAAATCAATCAATTTCTGATTTTATTTCTCAATCCAAAAAGCCTGAACCATACAGTAAGCCATATCAGTGTTTTATTTGCTAGCAGCAGCGATTCCCTCTCTCATTTTAATAACAACTGCCTTTCTAATTCCTACCCCTGGGTCAAAGGTGTCTTTCAGTTCTTCACATCTGCTGCTTCTGAAGGCAGAGTAAGGGACACAAAAGACATGTAGTTCTCAAAGGTGCCAGTTAATAAGGAGTACCAAAGAAACACTTGTCACTTCACTGAATCCTAAAATGTTTTTAGATAGAAGAAGAAAGAGAAGCAGAAGAAGAGGAGGAAGAAGAATTGTTATCAAAAATCTCATAGAAAGTCATATATGTATTTGGACAGGCTTCTCTTATAATCTGATTATTATGGCGCCAAGACCCACAAATATAAACTAAATTTCTTCCATGGAGAGTGTAGTTGCTTAATGTAGGTTGTTATTTCCAATTCTCTCCACTGTAAGTGTACTCAACCCTCCTGGGCTACCACAAAAACAGGAAAAGTGATAAAAGTAACAGGCTTTCAACACTGTCTCTATCTTAGAATGCTTCATCCAAGACTAGAGATGTCAGCATTTGACTTTTTCCACTTTATGATGCTGGGATTGGTTCTAAGCAGTGATACTAAACAAATTAAAACAGCAAAAGTTACCATGTGAAAACAAAATTACAAAATTTATTACATGATTAATATATTGCAGTATATAAGAATTCTGACATGATAGTTTGGATTTACATATTTGTGCAGAATGTAAATGCCACTTTTTTTTCCTTATCTGATCTAATTTCATACCTAGAATCCCCCTTTAGTTATTCTAGCTTGCTGTTTTAGTATATGTTCTGCAGAAGCGAGCACTCTAGGTTGCTGTTTAACTTGAAATTGTATTAGGTACATTCTTCTTCTTCTTTTTTTTTTGTTAAATCCTTCTAACATAAAAACTGAATATTTAATTTCCATGTCTCTTGCTAGTGGCAAATGCTGTTAACATTTTTTCACTGATAGAAGCATAATTTTACTAGATCAAATTTTATGCACGTCCACATATTTAATAAAGTACTGTAAGACTGATTTCTATGTTTCAATATTACTCGCAGTTTCAAGGCTTTTGTTTTATTGAGTGAGGTCTGAAACGCTGGACCAAGGGGAATTGCCCAGGTCATAAATGGATAGCCGTTTTCAACTCCTTCCCCAACAGAACTGCACCTCTGCTTCAGATAATTCTGACCGAGCACTCACAAAACTTTTTTTTTTTTTTGAGATTCTTAATTTTGTAGAGCAGGAATACCAAATTATTAACCAGTCTTTTTCATCTTTGTGTCTAGAGCTGACCTGGCTTTCTTTCAGTTTATCAGTTTGCCTCCCAATTCACTAAAATAACCAAGCTATTTCCCATTTTTGTCTATCCCCCACAAAATGTGTACTTCTTCATTGTTCAAACCTACTTTCTGCATCTGGGGTATATGTACCCTTCCTTTTACCTACAGGCAAAATTTCTTTTTTGTTATTGACTCTACCCTATCTCATTTTGTAGAAGCTTATCATTCCCATTACAACTGATAGTTTATTAGCTTGGTATTCATTTCACAATGTATCCATATGCTTACATCAAACATCACATGGTATGCTTTGAAAATATAAGGTTTTTATTTGTCATTTTTCCCTCAATAAAGTTGGACATTTTTGGTTTTTAAAAAATCACCCCCTTTTGGCCTCAAGTCAAGCTATTCTACCAATTTCATTGCTTCAGTCCATGTTTTGCACTATAAATGCAGACTTGATCCTAGAATTATCTTTCTACCATACTATGCTGCTTTTCAAGTTAAGTAAACTTTTAGGCAATATCTACTATCATACATTCAACTAAATCAAAAGCACCATTGATTGTAGGGTACATTGATATATATTTCCTCTAAGAAATTAAGAAAAAATCCATTAATCTATTACATGACACCAATTGCAAGATACAGTCCAATTATCGGAGATGTTAAATTACTAAAACTGTGCATTTTAAATTGATGAAATGTGCATATGCTCAGCACTGCAGAGTACTGGAGATATGGAAATGACCAAGATTTTGTCTTGGCTCTTGAAGAGCTCACGTACCTTTATTTTTACAGAATATTAAATTGTTAAAAATTGAGAAATAACATTTTATTCTACAAACATAATTAATTTCTAATTATATATTAGTATTATGAGTTTTACTGAGTAATTTTTGTTCAGTTGCTCCAAACTCTTCAGACCAGTTTGGATCTATGCCTATTAATTACAATAAGCATAAGTCACATTTGCATTGCTCTGTACACGTATCCACAAAAAATGATCCTATTTAAGTAAATTGTGTTATTCACTTAACCAAACATAATTAAGAGAATAAATACACTGAAAATAAATTTTAAAAGCATTCCAGTTTCATGCATTAATATCAGTCAGGATTTTGACTCATTTTTATTATTCAAGGGGAATAGAAGGCCCGACTTATGCTTGAATTTGCCAAATGTAATACGCGTGGCTATTAAACTGATGACTTATATTTGTTTGATTTTTAGACAGAGTCTCACTCTGTCACCAGGCACCAGGCTGTAGTGCAGTGGTGCGATCTCGGCTCACTGAAACCTCCGCCTCCCAGGTTCAAGCAATTCTCCTGCTTCAGCCTCTGGAGTAGATGGGACTACAGGTGTGCACCACCACACCCAGCTAATTTTTGTATTTTTAAGTAGAGACGGGGTTTCACCATATTGACCAGGATGGTCTCGATCTCTTGACCTCATGATCCACCCACCTTAGCCTCCCAAAGTTCTGGGATTACAGGCATGAGCCACTGCACCCAGCCTGACTTATATTTTAGTTTGAAAAATATGAAAATAATTTTACATAATGGAAGAAATTCTTAGTATACATTGTGACTTATGCTGACACTGACTATACCTTCAGTTGGAAAAAACATTTAAATATATAGATGAAACCCCATTTCAATGCATGAGTGAGAAAACAATTAGAAATTCCTTATTTTTTCTACCTTTTTCCCCACCATCGTAGACACAGATACAGAAAATAAACTATGTCACTCTTTATCATACAACTAAGTTGAAATGGGATTGGTCACAGACAGATTCTGCTCACATTAATCCTTTTTCTTATACTGGTTAAATACATGAATCCTTTTTGATTACTGCTATTTGTTAAAATATGGGCTAAAGTAGAAATTTTATTGAAAAGTAAGAAATGGATACCCATGAGTAAAGTCATGAAATCAAAAAAGATTAGCAGTGGCTGAAATATCCTCTTCAGAGTCTACTTCAATTCCTTAGGCCCAAGGTGAAACAGAAGAGTTTTGAAACTGGTTTAGAGCAAGTCATTATTATAGAAAAAGAATAAGCTAAATATTATGAATTTTTGTTTTACTTGAACAAAACAGAACTAACAAGAGAATGGATGAATTTAAAGTTTAAATTTGAAGACAGAGTGTCTCAAACTAAGGATAACATACTTCTATACCTACTCTCTATTACACGTACATATTGTTTACTGATATCAGTGACAGATAAGTATATTGCAGTAGATATCTCTTTATTTTCTATATATATGTATAAATATATAGTTGAATAAGGTTCAGCTTTTAGCTCCACTGATAATAACTCATCAAATTTAACAAAAGTGAATGTCTTTGGTGAAATTACTGACATAATCGATTAACTTGAGGACTAACAAAATTCATGAATATTTATCAAATCATAATTTTTACAACTAACAGGCTTTTTAAAATAGCATGTGGATCTTTATCTCAGATATGATAATGTACTTACCTTGACTTTTAAAGTATGAAATGAACGGTTTTTATTTAATATTATTAATAAAACACAAATCTATTTTAACATTTTTGGCATTTGACAAAGTAATGAATGCATTTTTGATCTTTTATGGTAACTAACATTTAATGCTGTTAATTTTTCTGTCTCTCAATATATTTGAGGCAGTATACCATGATCCTATTCCTCAGTCGACATTAACTCAGAGAAAACATACATACTTGGTTGCCACCTAGACACCTATCCTCAGGGCAAACTTAAGAAACATCAGCTAACAATACTTAAAGACATACAGTATCATTCAACTCCTTTTCTTTCATCATGCAGATTAGTTATCCTTCAAATAGGATAACTTGCATATAAATAATCCAAGTACACTTATTTTTCCTTCACCAGATTTTCTATAATGTTTACATTTAATTTCTCTAAAAGGAGTTACATAAAAAGAAAGATTGTATCTTGGAAAAAAAGACAACCAAATTTGCTTCTGGGTGAGGGTAATTGATTGGAGTGAATTTCTGAGATCCAAAACAAAGGCATGCTCTTGAAAAGTCTCTCTGGACAGAAAGACGTTCTCTATTTTTGGCTACACTGTTCTTTAAATTAGATGAATTGATGTCCAACTAATCCTGACAGTGGAAATCAAGTAGCAAACTTCTGTCAGATACAAGCCGGCTCTATGTGTGTTTTATTTGTCTATTTGTTTAGGCAGCTCCACTTATATGTCACTGTTTTTTCTATGATACCTATTTTCTTTTGAGAAATCATCACTTATTTTGTGCAGTTTTGATGGAAGGACAAATGAAATTGCCTATCTTCCAACACAGAATTTATAGAAAATAGATTCTAATTTTCTCAGTCTCAGAAGCCAGAGTAAAACTGACCAAGTTCAGTCAATTAGGTGCTTTTTTTCAAAATTTAATTTTGATTTGAGGGAAGAAGATAAATCTGGACATGATTCATGGCAGGGTGACATGCAGACAAGATCATTCTTTCTATAAAAGTATTGTTTTATTCCCTTGTCTTTAAACGTCTAATACTCCACTGATATGAATAAGCTTATTAGCTCGATATTTCAACTCTTATCCGTTGTGTGAGCGTCTGATCTTTCTAATAATTTTGAATTTTGCCAAACTGGCCAGTTAGTTTCTGATATTTTCAAGCTAACAGCTCATATATAATCTGTATTTCTAATCACACAAATTTTCTTTTACATTATATAATCCCTAAAAAGTTCATTCCAATAAATGATCATCAGCAGATTACGACCATAAAGAAAAACACTTGACCTGCTGAGTTTCCTTTGGTCTGTGTGATATTTAGACTTTAGGAAATTATTTCTTCTCATGCTTAAGTGTTTGGATCATTTATTTTTAGCCATCAAATGGAGGAACTTTGTGTAGTAAAGCTGAACCACTTATGCTAATCTTGGGTAAATTCTAGAAGGTGTGTTCCATGGGTAGAGGGATTTTGTTTGCTTTGATCCTTGCTATATTCTGAGCAGCTGAATAGGGCCCATCCAGCACATTTTACTCAACAGTTTCTTCAGTAAATGAATAAATATTCAAGATAATAATTAAATGTTCACCTATATAACCAGAACACATTTTTCTCAATTTTAAACCAAATTATGTTAGCTCTGCAGAGGCATGTCCAATGACTAAATTTCTACTTTTGATAAGATACGACAAATTTCTCTAAAGGCCAGTGACAAATTATCTAACTTTTGATATTTATATCTTATTTGTCTAAAAATATTTTGCAATGAAATTGGACTTTATTGTCCAATACAACTATTTGAGTAATTGTAAAATATAAAATAATTTAAACAATATTAAATAATTTAAGTTAAACTCCTATGTTTTTATCCACAGAAATTATGAAATGGTTAAAATTACTTCTGAATAGCCTAGTATTCTAGCAAAAGTAAATCCATATGAAATGAGAAAAGTGGCCAAAGTTATCACAAAGTACATAATATATTTAAATGGAAGTTTGAGGGAAAAGTTTATAAAAAATTTACGTATTTTTCTGCCAAGAAATCGGTTCTTCATTTTTAAGATGCAGATCTAGAATCTAGTCCTCAATTTACTTTGATCCTCAACATAACTGTGACTAAGCCTACTGTGCCATCAGCTTTTTTCCAGATTAGTAGACATTACTATGTCCACGTTAGCTGTATTCTGATTTTTTAAAAAATTATACTTCAGGTTCTGAGGTACATGTGCAGATCATGCAGGATCGTTGCATAGGTACACACATGGCAATGTGGTTTGCTGCCTCCATCCCCCCGTCACCTACATCTGGCATTTCTCCCCATGTTATCCCTAACCGACCTCCCCACCGCCCCCCACTATCCCTCCCTTGGACTCCCACAACAGACCCCAGTGTGTGATGCTCTCCTCCATGTGTCCATGTGTTCTCATCGTTCATCACCCGCCTATGAGTGAGAACATGAGGTGTTTGATTTTCTGTTCTTGTGTCAGTTTGCTGAGAATGATGGTTTCCAGATTCATCCATGTCCCTACAAAGGACACAAACTCATCATTTTTTATGGCCACATAGTATTCCATGATGTATATGTGCCACATTTTCTTTGTCTAGTCTATTGTCGATGGGCATTTGGGTTGGTTCCAGGTCTTTGCTATTGTAAACAGTGCCGCTATGAACATATGTGTGCATGTGTCTTTATAATAGAATGATTTATAACCTTTGGGTATATACCCAGTAATGGGATTGCTGGGTTAAATGGAATTTCTATTTCTAGGTCCTTGAGGAAGTGCCACACTGTCTTCCACAATGGTTAAACTAGTTTACACTCCCACGAACAGTGTAAAAATGTTCCTATTTCTCCACATCCTCTCCAGCATCTGTTGTCTCCAGATTTTTTAATGATTGCCATTCTAACTGGCATGAGGTGGTATCTCAATGTGGTTTTGATTCGCATTTCTCTTATCATCAGTGATGGTGAGCATTTTTTCATGTTTCTTGGCCTCATATATGTCTTCTTTTGAAAAGTGTCTATTCATATCCTTCACCCACTTTTGAATGGTTTTTTTTTTTTTCTTGTAAATCTGTTTTTGTTCTTTGTAGATTCTGGATGTTAGCCCTTTGTCAGATGGCTAGATGATTTTTAAAAAATATTTTCATATTTTATTGTAGATTCAAGCGCTACAGGTGCAGGGTTGTTACACAGGTATATTGTATGATGCTGAAGTTTGGGGTATGATTGATCCTGTCACCCAGGTAGTGTGCATAGTACCCCATAGTTTTTCAACACTAGCCTTTATCCCTTCCATACCCCTCTAGTAGTCCCCAGTGCATATTGTTGCCATCTTTATATCCATGAGAATTTAATGCTTAGTTCCCCCTTATAAGTGAAAACCTGGAGTATTTTATTTACTGTTCCTGCATTAATTCACTTGGGATAATGGCCTCCAGTTGCATCTATGTTGCTGCAAAATACGATTTCATTTTTTCATGGCTGCATAGTATCCCATGGTATATATGAACCAGATTTTCTTTATTCGATCCACTGTTAATAAGCTCCTGGGTGGATTCCATGTATTTGCTATTGTGAATAGAGCTATGATGAATATATGAGTTCAGCTGTATTCTGGAAGAAATTGCTCTTATTTTGTCCAGAGACCTTGCTCACTCAAGGTTGTCCAAACATTTGAGGCCAGAATCACTCTATCAGGGCTAGAATCTCAAAGAATGAATATGCAGAGGGATAAAAAAAATAGCAAAAACAACAAAAAGTAAATAAATAAATAAATATGGCTCATAAAAAGTTGAAAAATTAACATAGAGAATTTTTGCAACCTAAGAAACATTCCTCTTACTCTCTAGTCCTTTACCTTGCTTTATTTTTTCACTAAGGTATAAATATTTACCTGTTCGTTTACCTGTTTATTGTGTGTCCCACAAAAATGTAGAATCTATAAGAATGGAGAATTTTTAACTAAAGTTTGCTTATTGCTCTAACCATTTTGCCTAGAATGTAGCCTGGAACATAGTGGTTACTCAAAAAGTGCTCAGAGGAAAATATGGATTAAGTGACTTGAGTTTAAATTATTTGAGAAACACATCCTCTTTCTCCGTACCTTAAAAATGTAAAATTCAATATGTATCTTTATAAGAGGCTCTGAGATCAGACATCAGTAACAGGTATAAAGACAAATCAGCAAACAACATTTTTCATAAGGGAAATTATGAAAGCATACTTTCCTATTGATTATTGAAAAAGCTTTCTAATTTATATTGTTATCCCACTAAAATATTCCATGTGTTTTTAGATTGTAGAATAGTCTCTGGCTTAAGATCCAGTTTTCAAATTTAATCGAATTTATCTAAATCATTACCATAAAATAAAAACACACTATCTCCATATCCTTTAAATCCTCTCTTAAAATGTGTGTCAATACTTTTTTAAAAATTCACCTCAGTAATTGTTTCCAAGATTTAAGATAGATTGAAAATATAATCTATATTTTAAAACTATAATCCTACATTTGTCTTATTCTCATTTATTTTTCAATGTAACAACTCGGTTCTGGTGACATAAATAGAAACAAATGGTTTATTACTAATATTAATTTTAAAAATTGGCAAGACTAATGTAACAATTTTCAAGAGCTGAATTTTTCCCAAGTTATTCTTTTATGTTTAGACAGATGGGTTTTAGTTTGACATTTAGCTATTTGACATTCAAGAACTAAAAAGCTACTAGAAAAACCAGTAGTTTTTCTAGTTTTTTTGGGCAACTACAAAATTTTTGAAAAACAAACACTAATCTTGATTCATGTAAAACTAATCTACAGCCTATGCTCTAATCACTTCAAATTTTATTTTAATAATTATACTTTAGGCATAGTTAATATAAGACCTACCAATCTATCAAATAAAAATTATATTATTATAGAATGGAGATAGTCTAAAGAAATAACTGGTTTTTTTGCTAATAATAGAGAAAAATAAATATAATAAAATGTTTAAAAAAAAAGATGAAAATAACAATTATCCTAAATGGAATAGTTCAGTATATCCAATGAGCTGAGAATGCAGGCCCTACTCAAATTAGATATTCCTCAGTAATTATTTTGAACTTCACTTAAAACAAGTAACTTCCACTTTATTTTTCCCCAAATTAAAATCATGCTTATTCACATATCACGGTACAAGAGGCTATGGTTTTGTTCATATTTAATGCTTATTTGGACACTTGGGCAAATCCACATTGTATTCTTAAGAAAATGTTCAGGCTTGCCTCTGGCCCAGAGCTCCAAGATGAAACTACAAATCAAACACTTAAATTATCCTAATATAATATTCATCTTGTTCCCTCGACATCTAATGTCCAGAATAATTTTCCTTCAATCAGCAACTCAGATAATCTCTAAAATTTTACAGGCATGTTCAAGGTTCAGTTATGTCTATTAGATAGGCTTTAACACAATATATTTTGTTTTTCCTTTGAGAATTACCTTCATTGAGTGATATTTAATATGATTCCTTTGGATTTTATTGGGAATCATCTAAAATTGGTGTTTTGTGCTTAAAAATTCATTTTCAAATTGAAATCTAGTATCATGTTCCTCCACCAAATAACAGTCATGTTTATATTTAGAAGTCATTCCAATTTAGAATCTCTCTTTTTATCTTCCTCTTTCTTGGAACGTATGAAACTCAGAGTCAATTATAATTTCAAGTTTTAATAACTATATATTAATCTGGACTTTATTTATTTTTTAGACAAAGTCTCCCTCTGTCACTCAGGCTGAAGTGCAGTTGGGTGATCTCAGCTCACTGCAACCTCCACCTCCCAGATTCAAGTAATTCTCCTCCCTCAGCCTCCTGAGTAGCTGGAACTATTGGGTCATGTCACCACGCCTGGCTATTTTTTGTATTTTTAGTAGAGATGGGGTTTTACCATATTGGCCAGGCTGGTCTCAAAATCCCGACCTTGTGATCCACCTGCCTCAGCCTCCCAAAGTGCTAGGATTACAGGTGTGAGCCACTGTGCCTGCCTGCCTTATTTATTTTTAGCTTAATCTCCATTTAAAAAATTTCTAAATCTATGTTTAGAGTCATATTGTGCAATATGTTGCCATATGCCACCTCAATAATGTTTAAAATAGCTATAAAATAAGTAAAAAATTGAAATATAACCCACTAATTTTGTGCTTTTAAATATTTTTATTGATGTACCTCTAAAAGCCAAGTAAATGCATGTTTTGAACATTTAAAGGTGCAGTTTGAAGCTTCTGCTATTGGTAAAGAATATTTTTGAACACTTTGTCTTATTTTAGAAAACGCAGACAGTCTGCATTTTATTCCATTCCATATTAGGTGTCATTTATTATTAGTATAAAATTAATGTTCCAGTTGTTTTATCTTCTCAAAGTGGATGAGTCAACATGCATAGTCATTTTTTTAGTATTAAATACTCCTAGTGTGTCACCAGGAAACTATGATTAGAACATAGTCTGAGACTAACAACTGTATTAGACATTCAGTTAAAAACACAAGGAGAAAAAAAAAATTGTAGGAAATGACTAGCTAAAATCATTTGAGATTTGCTGATTTTGTTAATTCTTTGCAAGTGATACTGTGACAGGTAAAAATTAATTCAATTATACATAGCGTATATTTTACTAATACTATTGCATTAAAAATAGGAGAAATTGTCCAGAGTCACACTGCATTCCAGTCAATAGTATATGAATGGAAACAGAAAGATAACAGTAGTTTCAATCTTCATAATAATTTGTTTGCCAGATCACTAAACTTCCTTTGATTTCTACTAGAAACGCAATTCAAATAGTTTTCCTTTGAGCCATAAATGTCATTATTGTACATGGGTCATTCATAGTGAGTCGCATCGCATTAATTAGTCTCATCGTTATGGCATTGGAAAAAATACTAAGCAATACCACTTACTGCCCAAAGAAACTTGATTCATCAAGCATCTACGATGTCCTCTGTTAGCATATAAAGTGCCCTAATTCTTTTAAATTTCAATATTGTCCCCCATAATCTGAAGGATAGACATGGACAGGTGTAAAAAACGTTGAAACAAATTAACATCAGTTCAGAAATTTATGTATTGAATTTCTACTTGTGGTAGTATGGCAGATGAGACATTTTGAACAGCCCATCCAGTGCAAAACAGCTAAATGTTGAATAAACTAAAACTTTTTATCTCATTGTGGATATATTTTCTCAATCCTTACCTTGCCTGTTCTCTATCATAGTAATCTTAAAATCAAATTGTACATATGTCAGACGTGATACTACCTGACAAGTCACTGAGAATCTTCATATTTCTTTAATATTCTTGCTCTAGGGTGTGCTCCATTCTATTAGGAATGCCTCTATTTTGTGGTTTAATTTGAATTCACTGGGTGCTCAGTGAGGGCTCTCCACTACCACTGGGCTAGAATTCGAGTACCTCCCAATAATGCATATTTTCTGGTATTACCAGTCAGTTCACAGCCCAGAAGCAGACGACATACTGTTGTATGCCATTTAGATGTCATTAAATCTTTGCTTACACATGAGCAACACAGCCTTCACTCTAGCAATCTTGGTAAATTTCCAGGAAAATTCTGTATACCAATCATTTACTGCCTTATCTCTGGAACCTCTTCATTTTTTTGAGAAAGAACTCTAATTTCTGCCTCCTTAGCTCAGCTATGGTTCTCCTTAACTCATATTACACAGGCATTCCCATGAAGAAGTATAATATAATTTATATGGGGCTTAACTTCTGTGTTTTCCTTTTTGCAATAATTATTGAGAGGTCAATCACTACCTGCAGAGGTCTGTCCTGAAGACCTGACTCAACAATGGATCAAAGAATGCACTCTCACACCTGGTTCAGTGACTCAGGTGGGCTAGGGATGGTCGTCAGCTGCTTTCAGAGGGCTAAATGCAGCCAACTGACCAGGACTCCCTCCCCATATCACATTTATTCAGTATGAATTTCATAACAGAGGTTCTAAGTCAACATTCTTGTGGATAATTAACATGGTTAAAAGAGTGGTTTTACAAATGATAAAAGTTTTAGGTTCTGGGGCCCAGAGTAACCACCATTAATGGGTAATTCCCCTTTGACCTTTCCCTGAGAGGGTCATCCAGCACAAAGTTTACATGAGTAAACAGTTAGAGACAAAGGGAGGTGGGGTAAACAGATTTAAACTTGGAAAGCCTCTTATCGTCCCTATCTTTTCCCTAAGGTAATGGACCAGCTGTCTTTGGTCTGTCCCAGTAAAACCTTTTGGCCTCCCAAAACGTTTGAGAGTATAATCTATAACTTTCCCTAATGTTTTGCCAGACACCCCATGTGAACCACAACAAATTATTGTCCTATTGTATCCATTGTTCATTGACTGAAAACAGTTTCTGCATATATTTTGTCTAGTATTATAGTTTTTTTTTTTTTCCCCTGGGAAAGCAAGTTAGTATCAGTTACTATGCCATGGATGGAAGCAGAATGCTTCTTACTCTTAATTTTTTTATCTAAAATTATATGTTGGCATAATTTTCATTATATAAAATGTCAGATATTTTTGTATGTCTTTACTAAGTGAAACTCTCTGGGCATAATCAGAATTCTCCAACAAATAACTACAGTCTGTACCATCTTATGTTTTTTGAGTAAACATTATTTCTCATTACTGCTGTTTTCCAAACTTTGCAAAATTGTATTCTTAATCTAGCTGTATATAAAAAATAGAGCTTAAAGGGCAAGAATCATAATTTTACCTTTAAATTTATGTACCTAATGGTGTTTCTCTAGATCATTACAAATAAAATAAAATTTATCCTACTAAAAACAAAATGAGCATATTTTTTTTCTGTTGTGTTTCAGTCGCAGTCCATCAGGAAGTCTTCCCTGCCCCAGGCATTGAATTAATAGTTGGAAAGTTCATTTAGTTTTCTTCATTAAGACTATAAAATCAAATTGGATCTAAATGTTTTCGCACTTAAAAATTCTCAATCTAAGGTGATATTTATAAGATCATTTTAAAGAACCTCTACATCCCTTATGTTGAATTATTACTATCAATCTTATTGTGTGACTATCTCACTTGAAATAAAATAAATCCGTATAAGATAAAAGTGTAAACACTTTGCTACATTCAAAGAACTCATAGGATTTCAATGATTACTTTTCATGACCAAACAAAACCACTCAGAGGCTGGTTTGTCAATTTATAGCTAATACTAATTAGATATTGACTGTTTTTTAAATTGACAGACATTGCATGTTTTGGTCATTTATGATATAATGTTATGAAAGACAAATTATTTAATGCTTAAATCTAGCTAAATAATAAATGTATTTTCTCATACAATTATCACTTTTAAGAGCACATAACATCCATGCTCTTTATATCAAGAATACAATCTATAATCACTAACCATAGTTACCTTGCTGTAGAATAGATCTCTGGAAATTTATTCTTCCTAACTGTAATTATGTATCCTTTGACTAACATCTTCTCATTTCTCTTCCCCCATCTAACCATGCAAGCCTCTAGTAACCTCCCTTCCTTTATTTTCATGTGATCAACTTTTTAGATTCCACATATCACTGAGATAATGTAGAATTTGTCTTTCTATGCCTGGCTTATTTCACTTAACATAATGTCCTTCAGGTTGATCCACATTGCTGCAAATAGCAGGACTTAATTCATTTTTACAGCTGAATAAAATTCAATTGTGTATATATCCCATATTTTCTTTATTGATTCCTGCATTGACGGGCCCGTAGGTTGATTTCACATTTTGACTACTGTGAATAATGCTTCAATAAACATTAGAGTGCAGATGTCTCTTTGACATATCAGTTCCTTTCCTTTGGATTTATAACTAGTAGTGAGATTGCTGAATCATATTATAATTTTATTTTTAATTCTTTTGAGAAAGCTCCATGCTATTTTCAATGATAGGGGTACTAATTTACATTCCCCAAAACAGAGTACAAGGATTCTATTTTCCCTATATCCATGCCAGCACTTGTCATCTTTTGCCTTTTGATAATGGCCATTCTAACTTAGATGAGGTGGTATCTAATTATGGCCTTGGTTGTATTTCCTCATTAATGATGTTTAGCTTTTCATCTACCCGTTTGCAATTTGTATGTCTTCTTTTGAGAATGGTCTATTCAGGTCTTTAGCCCATTTTAAAAAATCAGGTTATTTGTTGTACTTGGTATTACATTGTAGTTTTACAATAATTTGCCATAATAAATTTTTAAATTTACTTTGATTTCTTCATTCACACTCTGAAGCATGCTGTTTTCTTTCCATGTAATGTAATGTTTCTTAATTCCTCTTGTTATTGACTTCCTATTTTATACCATGATATGACTGCAATCTTTTTAAATTTGCTGAGACTTAATTTGTGACCTAACATATAGTCCATTCTGCACAATGGTACATGTGGAATTGAGAAGAATGTGTATTTGGTGGCTGCTGGATTCTCTGTAAGGCCCATTTTGTCTAGAGTACCAGTGATTTACAGACTCTCAGATGTTTCTTGGTTTGTTAGAGTCCTTACCTTTAATCTTGAATAACTTTCTTCAGCATTTATTGTAATAAAGGACTGGTGATGATTAACTCCCTTAGATTTTTATTGTACAGGAAAGTCATTATCTTCCCTTCATTTCTGAAGGTCACCTTTGCTGGCTATAGTATTCTTGGTTGACTGCGTTTTTTGCTCAGCATTTTGAATATATTATCTCACTCTTTCCTGGCTTATAAGGTTTCTGCTGAGAAGTATGCTGTTAGGCATATTTGTTTTCTTTCTCTTGCTGTTTTCACCATTCTTTGCCTCTGATCTTTGACATTTTGATTATTAGACATTGTGGGGAAATTTTTATTTAGATTTAATCTGATTGAAAACCTTTGACCTTCCTGTATCTGGAATTTACATCTTTTGCCAGGTTTGAAAATTTTTTGTTTTTTCTTTGAATAAGCTTTCTATGCTTCTATCTCTTCTTCCTCTGGATCACCAATAACTCATACATTTGCTTTTGTTAACATTATTATATAAATGCCATAAGCTTTCTTTATTTCATTTTTTTCTTCTCTGAATGCGTATTTTCAATTAACTTGTCTCCAAGTTCACAAATTCTTTTCTCTGCTTGATCAAGTGTGCTGTTGATGCTCTCCATTCAATTTTTTGTTTATATATTCTTTAGCTTCAAGATTTCTGTTAATTTTAAAAAATTATTTTAATCTCTCTATAAAATTTCTTTGATAAATTTATAAATTCTTCCTTTTTATTTATGTTTGCATGCTTTCCATAAAACAGTTATTTTGAATTTTTTTCAGGTGGTGCCTACATCACCATCTCTTTAGGGTCAGTCACTGTCACATTATTTTGTCCATTTATGATGTCTTATTTCCCTACCCTATTGATCTTAATCCTTGTGGCTGTGCATCAAAGTCTGTCCACTGATATTGCTACCTAATCAAGTTTTCACAGCCTGGCTTTCTTTGGGAGGCTCCTTTAGCAGTCGTGCTGTCCATAGATTCAAGGCAAGTGAGGTTAGGTGACTGTGAGGTCTTTAAGTTGTTGAAGCACTACTGGTGTCACAAAGACCAGGACTGCTGTAGCAGGAATACTTTAACTGCTGAGGCTGACATAGTGCTGGGTCTCATTCAAAGTCCATGATCTCTGAGACCAGAATAGCACTTCAGTATACCTAAGGCCATGGCCACTATGGCCTGCCTGCCACTGAGGTTTGTTTAGTGTCCAAGGCCACTGTAGTCAGCCAGTGATGATGTGGATTAGATCTTGAATGTCTCTTGCCAAGGCCACAGATTCCTGTCTGGCACTGGAACATGCCTAGAGGCTCTGCCCCCTAGTGCTGGCCTAGGGATCTGCCCAGCACTCAGTTTTACAGCAGTGGGGCCACTATTGATTCCAAGGCAAAGTCCTGGCTTATTTTTCTTTCCTTCTCCACAAGCAACTGGTATCTGTCTGTGCTGTGCTGCCTGGGGTTGGGGCAGGGACAACATGGATAACGTAAAACTTCTTCAATAAATCTTTACTCATTATTATGCTTAAACCAGGTACTGTGAACTTACATCTTGTTTTTTTTAGCTCTTGTGAAGGTTTTTTCATACATGGATAGTTGTTCAAATTGATGATTCTGTCTGTGGATGATTTTGGAGAGTCTCACTCTGCCAATTTTACTCCACCTCTATCTAAACTGACTTTTTTATAAGTAGGTATTTCATATCTTAAACACTAAACTATTATTGAAATTCAGATATGATGCTGGTTACTGGAAACACATGACATCTAATTAATTTGATTTATGCTAGTTTGTAAAAACAAAAATAATCTAAATCTAATTATATTTGTCAGGGTACAACCAGAGAAACAGAGCCAGTAGAAGACATTTGTTTACAGAATTATTGCAAATAATTCATGTGTGCAATTGTAGGAGGCGACTAAGAAGGTCTGAAGTCAATGGGGTAGGTTGCCAGGAAGAGCAGGTTATATCTTTCACATGCAGGTCGAAACCGTATTCCACATGCAGAATTTCTTCTTTTTCAGGAAAGCCTCAGTTCTGTTCTTAAAGCTTCTCAGCTGATTGATTCAAAACAACCCAGATTACCTAAGATGATTTTTACCTATTTAAAGTGGGCAGATTATAGATTTAATCTATAAAATGTCTTTACAGCAAGATACAGAATAGTGTTTAATAACGGAAAACTATAGCCTAGATTATGCCTAAGCATTTCAGCCTGCCTTTTATGAAGGGCTGCCTTATATATTTGGTGGCTATTTTGTTAAGAGTTTCAACCTATATTCATAAAAGATACTGGTCTATAGTTTTCATTTCTTGTAATGTCTTTCTCTGGTTTTGATTTCAGATTAATAATTACCTAATTGGTTGAGTTGGGAAGGGTTATCTCCTCTTTTACTTATTGTATGGGTTTGTCAAGAGGTGGTAAAAGGCCTTTTTATAATGTCTGGGAGAATATAAGAATGAAAGCTCCTGGGTCTGGCTTTTTATTTGTCAGTAGATTTATTATTGTTCCTAATATTATTACTAATTTAATCAATTAACTTGTTATAAGTCCATTTAAATTCCTTATTTTGTTGAATCAGTTTAATAATCGGTATCTTTTAAAATTGTCTATTTCATCTAGGTTATATAATTTATTGGCATACAATTGTTTATAGCATTCCTTTCTGATATTTTATTTCTGTATGATTAGTAGAAAAGACCTCTTTTACTCCTAATTCAGTTCACTTTTTTTCTTGATCAACCTAGCTAAAAGTTTGCCCATTTGTTGATCTTCTCAAAATATAAGCTTAAGATGCCTTTGGTTTGGTCTATTGTTTTTCATTTCTCTCATTGATCTTTGTTCTAATTGTTATTATTTCCTTTACCATGCTTGATTTAGGATTACTCTGCTCTTTTGTTCACTGTCTCAGAGTGGAATATTTGGTTATGGATTAGAAATTTCTTACTATTTCCATGTACAGTTATAAGTCCCCTAAGGACTACTTTATCTGTACCCCATTAAATATTGTTATGCTTTTTCTTCATTTGCATTCATCTCAAAGTATTTTCTGATTTCCTGTTTGATTTTTTTGACACAGTAGTTGTTTAAACAATATTCCTAAATGTTTTTCAAGATCCACATATTTGTGAATTTCCTAATTTTTTCTTTGATTTCTAAACTTGTTCCATTGTAATCACAAAACATATTTCATATTATTTCTATCCTTTTACATGTATTAACATTTGCTTTATGGTCAGGATATTATCTATCATGGAGGTGTTCTGTGTGCACTTGAGTAAAGTGTACATTCTTTTATTATGGTGTGTTTTATAGATGTCTTTCAGGTCTGGTTGGCTTATAGTGCTAAGTCATATATTTCCTTTGTTTATTTTTTGTCTAGTTGTTCTATCTATTACTGAAAGTGGTGCATTGATGGATGCAACCATTTTTTCAGATTGTCTTTCTCCACTTTCATCAGATTTTTTTCATGTAAATCGGTGCTCTGTTACTATTGATACATATATATATATAACTATTATTTCTTCATGATAAACTAATATTTTATTTTTATGTATTTATCACTATAAAATGTTTCTTCTAATATGTTTAAATTATATAATGATAAAATTAGAAATCATTTTATAATGATTAAAATATGGGTCCAGGCATGGTGGCTTACACCTGTGATCCAAGCACTTTGAGAAGCCCAGGCTGGTGTATCACCTGAGGTCAGCAGCTTAAGACCAGCCTGGCCAATACGGTGAAACCCCATCTCTGCTAAAAATACAAAACTTAGCTGGAATGGTGGCAGGCACCTGTAATCCCAGTTCCTTGGGAGGCTGAGATAGGAGAATCACCTGAACCTGGAAGGCAGAAGTTGCAGCGAACTGAAATGGTGCCATGGCACTCCACTTTGGGTGACAAGAGAGAAACCGTCTCAAAAACAACAACAAAAACTGTTATTAACTCAATAACATATTTTTTCATTATCTGCCTAGAATTATTATATCTACTAATTCTGAGGTTGCTGCTTGTATCTTTATTCATCTTTTTACTTTCAATAAATTATGTTGTACATCAAGGTACTCTAGATAGTATACAGTTAGAGTTTTAAATCCAGGATTAAAACAGCTGCCTTTTGATTACACTTTTTATTAATTATACATTTAATGTCATTATTAATAATGTTGGATTTGTGTCTGTTAATTTTAATTTTTGCTTTTTATGTGTTGCATGTATTTTTTTCTTCCTCTATACTTTCTTTCTTTTCTTTAAAAAAGTTTTTAATTGGGTGAATATTATCTTATGAGGCATTTACTTTAATATTTTTTACTTTATGTAAAGTAAAGGTTTGAGGGTTTTTTTAAGTTGCTCCAGAACTGTGTGTGTGTGTGTGTGTGTGTGTGTATATGTATATCATATATATGATAAAAACATGTTTTTATCATTATAAAATGTTTATCTTAATATGTTCAAATTATATAATGATATAAGTTATATTAACACCACCATTCCATAAGTGGTGTTTGGGCAAAAGGAAGAAGTCTGATGTCTCAACCACATTTACCCAGAACTTAGCCATGGCAGTAAGTAGCAGAGGGCAAGATATATATATATATTATTTCCTCACAAGATATATCTATATTATATATAGATATAGATATATTATGATATATATATCTATATTATATATAGATATATATATATAATTCTGATATATAATTCTGATGTCTCAGAAGTCTGATGTCTGATGTCTCAACCACATTTACCACATTTATATATATATAAGATAATATATATTATTATATATATATTATTTTATATATATATGTATATGTATATATATATAATTCTGATATATAATTCTGAAGTCTCAGAAGTCTGATGTCTGATGTCTCAACCACATTTACCCAGAACTTAGCCATGGCAATAAGTAGCAGAGGGCAAGATATATATATATTATTTCCTCGCAAGATATATATATATATTATTATATAGATAGATATATATAGATATATCAGCTAGATTGATCAATCTAGCTAAAAGTTTGTCCATTTGCTGATCTTCTCAAAGAATGAGCTTTTGGTCTTATATATGCCTATGTATATATTCCAAAATCACCTTCAAGTTTATACTAGCTTAATTCCAACAATATATACAAATATTATTCCTATATATTTGAATTCATTTATCTTCATTTTATGTTATAACTGCTATATATATTTATCTCTAAACATTTTATCAGTCTGATACAGCTTTTCTCCTACTGACCTCTTTTGTGTCATTACTGACAAATATTAGTAAAAGTTACAGCTTGATATAAATCCAACAATACATTATAGACATATAGTTTTTTGCAATTGCTTTTAAAATCAGTGAATTAAAGAAGAATTTTCAGTTATATTTTATTTTATAATTACATAATTACCTTTACTGGTACTCTATATTTTGGTGTGCAGTTGAATTACTGTCTGGGGTTACTTACTTTCCATCTAAAGAGCTTCCTTTAATATAGCTTATAAGGTGGGTATGCCAGTAAAAAAAAAATCATAGATTTTATCTGAAAATGCCTTAATTTTACCTTCATTTTTTTAAAGGAAAACTTGCCAGGTGACAATTTTTATTTCATCAATTGAATAGATTAGTCCTCTGCCTTCTGACCTCCATTATTTCTGATAAGTTAGCTGTTGTTTCTAATGAATTTTTTGTAGGTGACAAGAAATTTATTTCTAGGTGCTTTAAAGAGTTTCTGCTTGTCTTTGACTCTCAACATATTTACTACGTTGTGTGGGTGGATCCTTTTGATTTTTTCCTTTTTGAAGCTCATTAAGGTTTCTGGATACATATAGTATTGCTTTTCATAAATTTGGAAAGTTGTGAGTAATTATTTCTTAAAGTTTTTATTCTGCTTTTTTTCCTACTTTCTCCTAGTACTCCTATTAGGTATATATCAGTGCATTAATATCGTCAAAGATTTCTCTGAAGCTTTATCTTTCTTCATGCCCTTTTCTCTCTGTTTTTCAGATTGCATATCTATAGATACATATTCAAATTTGTTAAATCTGTTTCTACCAACTAAAATCTACCAGTCTCCCTTGTGAATTTCTCATTTTAGTTATTGTCCTTTTCAGCTACAGAATTTTCATTCTTTTTTATAATTTCTATCTTATTAGTAATATTCTCTATTTTAAGTAACATCAACACCATACCTTCCTTTGCTTCTCTCATGCTTTCTTTGAATTATTTGAAAGTATTCATATGTATTTATAAGTATTTTTATTTTGCTTATACAATTTTTATTTTACTTATAAGAATGCTTATGTTTCTGTCAAATCTTACTTCTGCTCTCTTTTAAAAGCAGTGTATATGGCCTGCTTTGTTTTTTCCCCTGTGCAGTGCATGTCTTATACTTTCTTTATTTCTTATCTTTTTTTTTTTTTTGGCTGAAACTTGACACTTTAAATTCTATATTACAGCAATTTTTACTACTCCCTTTGGACTATATAATTGTTATTTGTTTGTTTATTTGTTTAGAGGTTGGCTAAGTTATACTGGTGGTTTATCCACCTCCCATTTCCCCAACCTCACTGTGGTGAAGATAAAGCTGCAGTCATTCCAAAATAAAAACAGTTCTGACATTGCTTTGTGGGTCTCTTTCTCTGATCACACACTGATGTTCATCTATGCTACTTGCTGTTGATTGAGCTATTTTTTTTCTTCATTTTATTTTTTGGCTCTTTCCTGAAAATTAGGCACCCTACAATTTATTCTGAATCTTCATTAGGCATAAAATCTAGAAATCTCTTAATTCTCTTTCAGCTCAACATCCATTGTTCTAGGGAGCACCTTTATTTTAGGCTTGGATTTCTCCAGGTCCTATTGCAAATTAAATTGCTTCCTTTGGGAAGAAATAAGAAACTATTTATATTTCTTATTTCAGAAAATATCTCAGTCCATGTGGATCTGGACATGAGGAAAAAGACACACTCTTCTTTGAGTGATGCTCTCACTTTTGATGCTAACAATTCAGGAAGCAAATGGAAAGTAGCCTGGGGTCTTCTTGGTTTGTCTCTCCTCGCAAGGAACCACTGACTTACAAGCCAGCAAGGGTACTTGGGAATCCATTATTTTCATGGTGCCATGTGTAATACATTCATTCCATAAGTGGTGTTTGGGCAAAAGGAAGAAGTCTGATGTCTCAACTACATTTACCCAGAACTTAGCCATGGCAATAAGTAGCAGAGGGTAAGTTGAGAAATGCTGATGAATTGTTCCTCCTAGGAAGAAATTCTTTTGACTTGGAACTGGCAAGATAGCAAACTGTATGTTCTTGGCTGCATTAGTCTTGAGGTTTTGTCTTAGACTGGAGTGGCAGAGGAAGAAAGCATTCTTCGTTGGAATACTACACATTTTCCCATTTCTTACATATTTCTCACAAACTTTCTTGAATAGATTTTTTTAAAATTTGTTGTCTTCCATTAGCATAATATCGAGAGCTTTGAAATTATTGTATTTGTTAAAAAAGAAACACACTTTTCAAAAGAAGACACAGATGAGGCCAACAAACATATGAAAAAATGCTCATCATCACTGGTCATTAGAGAAATGCAAATCAAAACCACATTGAGATACCATCTCACAACAGTTAGAATGGCGATCATTAAAAAATCTGGAGACAACAGATGCTGGAGAGGATGCGGAGAAATAGGAATATTTTTACACTGTTGGTGGGAGGGTAAATTAGTTCAGCCATTGTGGAAGACAGTGTGGCAATTCCTCAAGGACCTAGAAACAGAAATTTCATTTTACCCAGCAACCCCATTACTGGATATATACTCAAAGGATTATAAATAGTTCTATTATAAAGATGCATGCACACATATGTTCATTGCGGCACTGTTTACAATAGCAAAGACCTGGAACCAAACCAAATGCCCATCAATGCTAGCCTGGACAAAGAAAATGTGGCACATATACACCACGGAATACTATGTAGAAATAAAAAATGATGAGTTCACATTCTTTTTAGGGACATGATGAATCTGGAAACCATCATTCTCAGCAAACTGACACAAGAACAGAAAATCAAACACCGCATGTTCTCACTCATAGGTGGGTGTTGAACAATGAGAACACATGGACACATGGAGGGAAGCATCACACGCTGGGGTCTGTTGGGGGGGTTAGGGGAGGGATGGAGGGGTCGATAGGTTGGAAAGAGATAACATGGGGAGAAATGCCAGATATAGGTGGCAGGGGATGGAGGCCAGCAAACCACCTTGCCATGTATGTACCTATGCAACTATCCTGCACGATCTGCACATGTACCCCAGAACCTAAAGTACAATTAAAAGAAAAAAAAAAAGGAACACGTTAATAATTTTTACCATTTCACTGGGGAGCTACTCTGAAGGGCTCCTCATGCTATTATACCATGAATTTATCAAGTGTAATGTTTTAATTTTCATTTTTGAAACAATCTTAGCATTCTAAAGCTACACACATCACTTAAATAATCTGAGTCAGCTGTTCAAAGAAAAGCTTGAAACGACATATTCTTATTTTTAAAAAGTTACATTTTTTGACCAAGGGCTTGTTTTACTGCCTGGAGACACATTTCTCCATTATCTGTTTGGCTATGTTTTCATTTCCTTATTGACATTTGTATTCCTGTTAAGCTCTTTAGTAAGACAAATACTTGCATTAAAAGAAAATGAGAAAGTATGTGAGTGACTCTAATTAAATTTAGTGAGATTTTTCTTTTTCCAATCACATAAACCACTTGAATGATGTAGGAAATTTGTACCATTTTTTGAATGATGTAGGAAATAAGTCACTCCATTTGCCCTCATTTATTCTTCAAGAAATAATTACATAATAAAGAAGAAACATTAAAAATTGGATACATTAGGTCAAGAATGAGACAAGTCTACATTTTAAACAGAAGTGTAAGAAGTCTGTATTAAAGTCTGGCTGAAATGCCAGAATTTTCATGACCTTATGATTTAGTAACTACCTATCTGAACAAATAGATTCTATATAACATTGCTTTGCATAATAGTATGTCAAACATTAGGTGACTAAACTATTCTTGCCATTCTTGGCCAACGGCTTGTCATAACTCAATGTCTTTCTTTACTATCTAGACCTCCAGACACAATAGTGATATTTAGGCAACAAAAATGAAAGCCTTTACCAAAATTATGAGCATCTCTATTATGTGAATTTTAGAATGACTGTAATTCAGAGACTTCACTAAAATTACCAAAATTGCAATGGAAGAATATACAGAAAAATAGCAAAGACAAGCAAAATTTTCTGCAAACAATATTGTCATTACCTAAACATACTAATGTTACCCCAAACTCCTTTTGGTTTCATCCGATAGCAGAATCAGAATTTCTGTATAGAATATGTTCAGACCTGTAGCTGCATTAAAATGGAAGTAGAAGATTTTTACTTAAATTTTATTTTATATGTGAGAGGTTTTATAAAATTGATTTTATAAACAAAATGAAGTTAAGAAAACATTTATTTTGTTTTAAAATATTATTGTTTAGTACTTTATTTCTTTAGCATGTTTTTAACTGTTTTGTATACTGCTTTATTTTTAAATTAAGCTTAATATTATTTTCTAAATTGATAATAATTTTTAATCATGTCTCATTGCTTTCTCCCATATGACTATCCCTATTTTGTTTCTTTTTTTAATTTTTTAATTTTTTTAATTGCATTTTAGGTTTTGGGGTACATGTGAAGAACATGCAAGATTGTTGCATAGGTACACATGTTGCAGTGTGATTTGCTGCTTTCCTCCCTTTCACCTATCTCTGGCATTTCTCCCCATGTTATCTCTCCCCAACTCCCCACCCCCCGCTGTCCCTCCCCTATTTCCCCCCCAACAGACCCCAGTGTGTGATGCTCCTCTCCCTATGTCCATGTGTTCTTATTGTTCAACATCTGCCTATGAGTGAGAACATGCAGTGTTTGATTTTCTGTTCTTGTGTCAGTGTGCTGAGAATGATGGTTTCTAGGTTCATCCATGTCCCTAATGAAAGACACAAATGCATCGTTTTTGATGGCTGCATAATATTCCATGGTGTATATGTGCCACATTTTCCCTGTCCAGTCTATCATCGATGGGCATTTGGGTTGGTTCCAGGTCTTTGCTATTGTAAACGGTGCTGCAATGAACATTCGTGTGCATGTGTCCTTATAGTAGAACAATTTATACTCCTTTGGATATATACCCAGTAATGGGATTGCTGGGTCAAATGGAATTTCTATTTCTAGGTCCTTGAGGAATCGCCACACTGTCTTCCACAATGGTTGAACTAATTTACACTCCCACCAACAGTGTAAAAGTGTTCCTAATTCTCCACATCCTTTCCAGCATCTATTGTCTCCAGATTTTTTAATGATTGCCATTCTAACAGGTGTGAGATGGTATCTCAATGTAGTTTTGATTTGCATTTGTCTAATGAGCAGTGATGATGAGCATCTTTTCATATGTTTGTTGGCCTCATGTATGTCTTCTTTTGTAAAATGTCTGTTCATATCCTTCGCCCACTTTTGAATGGGCTTGTTTGTTTTTTTCTTGTAAATCTGTTTTAGTTCTTTGTAAATTCTGGATATCAGCCCTTAGATGGGTAAACTGCAAACATTTTTTTCCATTCTGTTGGTTGCCGATTCACTCTAATGACTGTTTCTTTTGCCGTGCAGAAGCTGTGGAGTTTGATTAGGTCCCATTTGTCTATTTTGGCCCTTGTTGCCAATGCTTTTCGTGTTTTGGTCATGAAGTCCTTGCCTATGCCTATGTCCTGAATGGTTTTGCCTAGATTTTCTTCTAGGGTTTTT